>BQNB010014813.1:59176-74382 GCA_026074375.1 Tanacetum coccineum | reverse complement strand
AAGCTTAAGAATAAACTGAGTATAATATTTTAAAGCATACTGAATTAAAATTAAACTAAGAAAAGTAAAAAACAGGGGTGTGGTTGCTCGGCTTGCTTTTCTTTTCTTTTATAGCATTGCCATGATGGGGTAACTTCGGGTTGAGTGAAATGAACTGGAAAGGGTTTGTAGGGGCATTGGGTTGTGGGGAGAGGGTAGGGGTGAGCTGGTAAGGGTACTTGGGAGGTGGTATGGCAAGAAAAACTATGGGAAAGTGGTGGTTTGGTTTTGGCGGGTACGATGGGTACTGTTTTTGTGGTTAGCAGGTTTAAAAGATAAGTTTGGAAGAGATGCAACATTGGTCCCTCTTCTTTCTATCTCTTTCTATTTTGTTTGAGCCCGTTTTTTTTTAGTTATAATAAGTTTGGGAAGTAACATCTTTAGTCCTTGTGGTTTATTAACAAAAAGAATTAAAAAGGTTTGGTTTATTACAAAAATGGTCCCTGCTGTTTTTATAACAAAAGAGTTAAGAAAGAGTTAGGGTAAATTGCAATTTCAGCCCTTGTGGTTTTATTTCTCTATTTTTCTCTTTATAAAACACTTTTAAAACTTGGCATTTTTGGCCCCTCTTCTTTATATTTTTCATTTTTCTTTTATAAAACAAGGTTTTAAAATTTACATTTTTGGTCCTTGAGTTTTATAAAAAAGGATTGTGGGCTTTTGTTGGGCTTGGGTTTGTATTGGGCCCACTGGGTTTGGGTTTTGGGCCCAATAAGGTACAGGCTTGGTTATTGGGCTTTTTCAAGCCCAATAAGGTGTGGGTTGGGTTTTGTGTGTACAATGGCTGAGATTGGCTGTAACTGGGCTAGGATTGGGCCTTCAAAGTCTTCACAGTCTTTGTCAATTGTACACAAATGGGCTGTTGTAATTGATTGAGGGCCCATTTGGTCTTCACAGTCTTCACAGTTCTTTCATAGTATATACTATTGGGCTTTCCCGGACCCATCAGATGGGTAAATATTGCATTCCAATAGTATTCTTCAGTTCCGGAACTGTTTGACTGCATGGAATTATTCAGTATTGACTTATGATTGTCATTTTTGGACTTTGGCCTTGATTTTGCACAGTCTTTTCCATTCCATGCTCAGTTTTGTCATTTTGGCTTGGTTTTCTGTCTTTTTGATGATATCCACTTCCTGCACAATACAAATGCAAAACAAACATATATTTGGCAGTTTTTGTCTGTTTTTGGTCATTTAAGCTCGTTTTTAGAGGTAAAAGATATGTGTAATTAAGCACTTATACAGTTAACAACATAAAAAAACTGTACTTTCATTTGGTGGTGTCATTTAAGTTGGACATTGACTGCGTATTGCCCCATGTCAGCAACTAGATTACTTCAGGTTTTAGTAACATTCCCTTTGTTTGTGACATCTTGTTGGACAAATTCTGGATTAATAGTTCTTTTTCTTGACGTTCGCGTCTCTCATTATCAAGTTGACTTTGAAGTAACAAAATTCTTTCATCAGATGCTTGTCTGCTTCGAGGAAGATCAAAATACCTCTTGTATGTAACTCCACTTCCCACTCCTCTTTCACATACCTCCCTTTTCCTTACCTATACAACTGTCATGTACATTAGTGCCATGAATTAACCTTCAGTTCCTTCTTTGATCTTTTCCTCAGGTTTCTTCTCCCCCAACTTCTGCTATCACAATTTGGGAAATAGATTATTATACGAAAAATGAAACATAATAATTTAAAAATTTTGAGTGTCAAAATTATAAGTTTGATCCCCTCTGATCTAATCATCTTCTGGATATTCTCCGTTTTGTTTACTCCTTACTTTCAAACATACAGTGTTACAAGTGCGGGTTCTTCATCTGGTTCATTCTCTTTTGTTTTCGATCTTATAAACCTCAAAAATCTTACACATGTAAGTTAAACCATATAAAACAAAAGTCTGATGCTATTAAATGCCTAATGTGCATATGTGTAATCTTACTATTTTCTCTTTAAAACAGTGGTATCCACATCGTAAAAAGTGTATGATGATAAAAAGACTTGAACTCTTCTAGCGCCCATTTTAGTGTAGCTGATTTCACTTACAACACCAAAATCATTTAAGGCGTTTTAGATGTGTAATGCTGTAGTATTGAAGTAATATATTTGGAAACAGAAAAATTATGAAAAGATATATGGACTTCAATAAAAATGATCTAATTAAACCCTTGTATTCTCCGGTGGCCGTTTTGTACTTTACAAAATTGTTTTTTTCCTTTTTTACCCATCTTTGGCTTGTCAAAATTGCACTACTACTTCACCGAGGACTTTCATTTTTGTTGTTGATAGTGTATTTTGGTTTGGTCAATATGAATGTTTTGTCTCAATTTCCTTCTGATATTTACTGAGAAGTTGACCAGACTGATTCTTACAGCTTTCTGACTGTTCAAGTAACATCAAAATAATCGATGCAAATATTAACACAATTGTTGTTAATTAGTTGCACATAATGTAAATCCAGAGATAAACTTATGTAGTATTGGGTTCAAAAATAGTATATGTGTACCGTGATTTCATCTTATAGTTTATCTCTTGCTTCTGAATCCACCTTCTTCCAGGATAGAATCTTTAAACCTATATGCTCACGAACCATATCTCCTAAAAAACTCAAAAACAATGCTCTGTGTTTTCCTGATATCCTATTCAACGCATCAAAGTTACATTGAGCTTGTATTCATCGGCGTTTTCCATTTTACCTGTGAAACTTATATACCCTGGTTATGCTCCTATTAACTACCCAAATTTTCTCATTTGAATGGTTGTTTTCATCATCATCCCGCGCCTCATCAAAATACTCCTCTATTGTTATCCTAAATCGTCATTTTCATTAATCATTATCATAATTAACCCAAAGGATCTGATTCATCAAATGGCTTGAGTTTCCACGATTCTGCAGCAAGATGTGTATAAGTAAAAAAGTAAAACTTTGGTAATTAATTGGTTTGAAAGAGTTTGTATTGTTCTGTTTAGTTGAAGCCTGATTTTTTTGGAGACTAAAATAGGGTTTATTATGAAATAAGAAACCAAAAACCCGTCCAGATTAACTTCCTAGTGATTTTTAAAAATTTTGGCTTGAATTTTTTTGGCTCTTAAAATGATAATTAAAAATTATAAATTTTTTGAAAATTCAAAACATTTTGAATGTTGACAAACTGACATTAATTATCTAAATTTGGCTCAAAAAAGTTAATAAGAAACATGTTAACTACCTACCAAAAAAACAAGAATTGTCATTTTCAAATGCAATTAGGATCTTAAACACTTAGGGGCTTCACATATTCCAATGCAAAGGCTACATGGCCAAATATGAGACATGGCCATAATCCACAACAATCTATCACCTATACCTGGGGTAACAAGTTTCTACGGTACACCCATACCCATTCCATCAATCAATTCACTACAACTAAACAAAAATCATACCCATGATAGCACATCACTTACCGCCAATAATAGAAAGACACAAAGGGGCTTACATTCAAGGACAACATGCAATTCGGAATAAACAAAATACCCAGAAGAAACGGCATCAAAACGCAACCTCAAAAACAACAACTAAGCTCATCAATGACTGGAGCACAAACAATATTCAAACGAACTAAAATGAATATACTCATGGTATAACGTAATTACTATCTAGCTTCATAACCAGACTAATTCCCATTAACAACAAAAAAAAAAAAAAAAAAAAAAAAAAAAAAATTAATAATGTACAATAAACCATAAAACTTAACATTCCATTCCATTCAAAGATATTCCAAAACATACATTATTATTATCCTTAATTAACCTTCATCATCATAACCCATAATTAACATATATTCTAATCCCAACTGACAGCATACCCTACCAAAAGACTAAACAACCACAAAACATAAACAAACCAGACAAAAGAAACCCCAACCTACCCTAATTAACCATCATTGCCTTCAGCCTCCAACATCTCCAAATCAATCTCTTTACCATGAATCTTCTCCTCAGCAACAGCAATTAACCTATTGAAATCAGCCCCTTTCCTGCTCAATCAGCTTGTCATCTTGGAGTTCTTCACCAAGGTACAAAAACACTTCATCAATAATTCACAAGAAGATTCCAACTCCGCAAATTATGCATTTAACTGATTGATAGATTCGTTGAGGTCTATATCATAACGCATACGAGCAATGAACCGACGATGATCGGTAATTTGTTGCTCAATGAAGATCTTCAGATACTTTGGTGGCGATCTCTCTCCAGTGATATCAATCAGGTCTCAATGGGGGGGGGGGAACCCCTTTCTGGCAACAATGTTGTTTTCTACTTACCAAGAGCAGCCATTGCTAAAGGAAAAATAGTATTGGGAGAAAATTGAAGTGGTTTGGGGAATAATATTAAGTATGAGGATGTATTTATAGCACAATGAAGTAATTGGAGAATATGAGTTCCACCAACATTGGCACATAACTGTTTCGACAACGTCTCGAAGAGTGCGTCGGTCAGTGGTAGAAGTCAATATTAATTTTTAATTCCCTTCTTAGCCAAAATAAACGCGCACTTCAAAACCAGAACAAAGTAATATTTGAAAATTCACACTTTTTCACAAAAATAAACCCTCCCCTAATTAAACACAATATCTTCTAATACAAAATTTAAAAAATATAAATTTAAATTAAAAATTTAGAAAAATTTAGAAAATTTAGAAATAAAAAATGTTTAAAAAAGCTACAAAATTTAAATTAAAACTTCCATAAATTTAATAAAAAAATAACAATCAAAATTAAAAAAAAATCAACCCGGTGATTCCAATTTCGTTAAGTAATTTTTTTTAACAATTATACGTTTCACGCAGACACTATAAACCACTACAACCCAATGCATATGACCTAGGGGTGTTCAAACTAAACCCTCACGATTGTTGTAATACTTTTATTGTATAACGACTTTTTAGCTCCTAATGTGAACATTTGTAAAAATCTATGTGTGAAAATTGATTAATGTGATCGTAATCTATAAACGTCGAGTAATATTTTTTGTTAATAAGTTATATATGAATATTTGAATGCAATTATTGTAACGGAATACTTACGTTTTATATGACTTTTAAATTCAATGTCATTTAATTTTACTAGAAAGACATTTTATGTACATTGTTTATACGGTTAAACTCGATTGAACGTCAAAAATGGTTAACCGCGACCCGAATCGCCGGTAACCGCTCACTTCGAGTACCCGCACATCCGGTTACCAGCGTAGTACGGTTCAATTTCGGATAGTAAAATTAATTACCTGCCCCGTGACGCATAGCTTAAATCTCCCAACAAACATGACACTGTAAGCTACTACAACCCAATGCACATGACCCATAACCCACATTAATTTCCCGTAGTCACCAGTCATGGATGTGTCATAACATGACACTATAAGCAACTAGAACCTAATGCATATGACTTATATGATTTCAAATACCCATTAATGAATTTGACCAGTGATAACCCAATGCACATGACCCATGACCCATGTGAATTAGCCATTATCATCAGTCATGCATGGGTTTCGTTACACCATAAGCCACTACAACCCAATGCACATGACCCATGACCCATGTTAATTACCAATTGTCGATCACCAGTCATGTATTGGTCGATAACATGACACTATAAGCCACTACAACCAAATGCACATAAACCATAACCCACGTTAATTACCTATTGTCACCAATGTGACAGTGATAACCTAATGAACATGACCCATGACCATGTGAATTAGCCTATTATCACCCGGTCTGCATGGGGTTCCAATACACTATAGCCACTAGACAACCCCATGCACATGCCCATGACCCATGTTAATTACCCATTGTCTGATCACCAGTCATGTTTATGTCAATAACATGACACTATAAGCCACTACAATACAATGCACATGATCCATGACCCATGTTAATTACCTATTGTCACCAGCCATGGATGTGTCGTAACATGACACTATAAGCAACTACTACCCAATGAGTCATGACATATATGATGTATTTAATTCCACATTACATGAATGTGACTAGTGCTAACCTTATGCTCATGTACCCACTAATGAAATATGAATCCATGTGAATTAGCCATTTATCATCGGTTCATGCATGGGGTTTCATTACATATATGCTTCTACAACCCAATACACTCCTATGAACCTTATGTACCCATGTTAATTTTACCCATTGTCGATCATCACCAAGTCATGTTCTATGTACGATCACATGACACTATAAGCCACTACAAACCCTAATGCACATGACCTATGACCCATGGTTAATTTACCCTATTGGTCGATTCCCAAGTCATGGATGTGTCGTAACGATGACACTCAACAGCAACTACAAACCACAATGCATATGGACCCCATATAATGTTTCAAAATTACCCCCCAATTAATGAATGTGACATATAGTGAATAAACTATGCAAAATGACCCGTACGTGAACCATGTGAATTTGCCTTATCACCGGTCATGCATGGCGTTCCATTGCACTATAAGCCACTATAACACTATGACACATGGGACTTTTAGTTTTTTTGATTACACTTTAAAGCCCAACTAAACAACACCAACAAAAGATCTATCCAAATAAGCCAAAAAAAAATGTTTAATCCGTTTAATCACCAATTAATCCCGCCTAGAATAGAACGCTCAAATATTACAAGATTAATAGGGAGGTTCAGAACCGGGCCCATTTGATATCGATTTTTATCGATTCGCGTTTTTTTCTATCTTTGCTAATATGTCTTTAAGTATCAAAACTTTTATTCAAAACTCATTATACGTTGATAAAGGTATTTTCACTGATTATTTCCAACATTTTAGATCCTTTTAGAACGTTTTTGTACAAGCTACAGGGAGGTCGACATCCGCCCGCTATCAGGATTCGCAATTTTCTTCAACCTTTGCTACTTTTTTCTAAAAATAATTTAGGTAAACTAGTAACAAAACTTTTATTCCGGACTATTATCGTTGCTGTCTTAAGGTATTTTCCCCGGATTAATCACAGCCTTTTTTTCTATAGATAGTATGTAAATACATGCTCAATAAAAAACAAGAACTATTGTGTAAAAGCTTCAGGTCGAGTGGACCCCGACCAAGGTGACTATTCAATTCGCGTTTTTTTTGTTTTTTATCAACTTTGTACTTTTTCTTTATATTATTTTGTAATCAAGTAACAAACTTTTATCATCGGATATTATCATTGCTAAAGGTATTTTCCCCGATATTATATCTCGCCTTTTAGTATCTAGATCGATGTACAAGATACAGGGATGATGGTGAACCGCCCCTCCGACGGATATCAATATAGTGGGTTTTTTTCAACCTTTGATATCCTTTTTCGTGACATTTTTTGTATACTGAGTTAAACACTATATTTTGACTTTTTCAAGACTTATTATCGTTGCATATAAATGGTATTTTCACGATATAATCCCGCCTTAGATCATTTGTACACAAGATACCATGGGTGGTAGGAACCCGTCACCAGCTATTAGATTTCGCTTTTTCATACCTGTGCTACTTAGTGCCTGTAATATTTCATAAATTTTCCTAACCCATAATGTTGCCTACACCCAAAAATTTAACCCAAAATGTTACCTCCAAAAATTTAATGAATCCACATTCCAAATTAATCACCACAAAACAAACTCCCTTGTCACCGCAAACTAACAATACATCTCATATCACCACTAATCTGTCCCAACACAGGCTACTCATCACATCTCACTATCATCTTCGTTAGTCATCTCTCCAGTTTCATTAGACACTAAACTAACGTCAACACTAGTAAGTTAAGTGTTATGTTAATTTTGTACGCGTTCTTTTTTAAATGAGGTTGTTTATGTCTTCTTGTAAGTGAAAATGTCAGTATGAGTATGCAGTGTAAATTGAACATTTGTTTTTAAGATTTTCCTTTGTAAATTATGTTTAAATTTATTGGTATATTAGCTCTTAGTTAATTGGGTTATTAATATTCAAGTAAACCATGTTTTATTTGCAACTTAAAAAACTGTTCTTAAGTATTTGACAAGTTAACACAG
The DNA here is from genome assembly GCA_026074375.1 of Tanacetum coccineum. NCBI lineage: Eukaryota > Viridiplantae > Streptophyta > Magnoliopsida > Asterales > Asteraceae > Tanacetum > Tanacetum coccineum. Next base: position 66,287 of record BQNB010014813.1, on the reverse strand, counting down.
AACTCTGATTCTGATTATATTTTTGATGGTTATATTGGTTTTTCGTTGGCAAATTTGAGGTATCTTTGGCAATTTTCTTAATTAAATCTTGATTTTAAGTATATTGTATCAAATTGTTTTGAGTTGTTCGGGAAAAACCTTTCCTACTTGAATCCATTTAAGACCTTACCGGAACCCTTAAACTATCATATGGGTTGACCTGCTAGGGAATTTAAAAACACCAATAGCTAATGCTCCTCGGTAGATTAAGATTGTTGCTATGATATGTGGGACAACATTTATAAACATTGACAGTTTGGATGAGAACTTTTAAGATACTTAATAAATTTATGGTTGATGGAGTAGCAAGAAGAAATTATTGATTTATGCGGTAACTACAAACTTGAAGAAGATGGGGAACATCTACCTACGATGTTTAAACAGACTTCGTCTTTTATTCGCATATGTCCGATTCTGTATGTTCTAAATGTTTTTTTATTTTAAAACCACATAGAGCATTAAAGTGGAGGAAGTGGAGTTCCATTAATGCAGAAATTGGGATTGATATAAGCTACACATACTGGGACCTAGGACATGATAGAAAAGGTATGAGCCATCAATTAAATAATTTAACCAAGAAACACTGTTATGAACTACAGGGGTTTTTGACGACACGCGATTTTGCTTTAGTTATTTACAAAAGAGGGGCACCCATCAACAGTAGAAGTTTGGTTTTATTGGTTATAAATAAGATTTATTTTGATTTCATGGGGGACTTGAACTTTGTCATGTTCAAGAACTACTTATTTGACGCAGATAAGCCTCTTTACGAAAGGATGTTTACCTGAACTCTTCACAAAGTTGTTTGCTTAGTTTAACTGACTCAAATTGAAGGGGTAAGTACGGAGCTTCTAATATAGTTCTTTACTGATATTAACTTAGGATTTGATATTAAAGATGCTACTGGATTAGGTAACGAAAATGGTGGAAAAAAAACCTTTTATCAAGCCAATAAAAGTTATGGAAATTGATGGGTGCATCAGGATACAAATAGATAAATGTTATTGTAGCAAAATTGCCTTTCTTTACTGGAAGAAAATGAATGACAAAGGATCTGGACTAGAGTGGTCCAAACTTGTGAATCAAGGATGGTATGGTGATTAATAAGACACAGAAAGTGTACGAAAACATTTCCAGCTCAGAGGGTAATGTAGGTACTTTCCAATTTTATAAGGCTGCCAACTGACGATTTTAAGATACAAATGTATTTCAGAAGATTTTAACGTTGGACGCGACATGGAGGATAGGTAACAGATGGTGTGTTACGGTCACCACGCAGATTCACAGGGCAATGGCGTGACCATTTGATGAAAAAATTCCCCAAATTATGAACGATCAAAGGAAATCTCATGGTAGGATATCATCTGTTGGCGGTTGTCGTAAACGCCTGTGAAAATAGGCATGCACCTGTGTTTTGTGGTCTTGTTCTTAACTGTCTTTACAAACCTTTCCTTTACATGGTTGGGTGTATTATGAAAAGAAATGTTTTAGTCATGCTTTCGGGTCTTTAATATCAGGTATACCTAGGGAATGGATAATCGATGTTTTTTAGAACCGTTGGTTGATTGATCTACCATACCTTTTATTTCGAGACAGGGGGTTTGGGAGTTGATATTTACTATATGAGGGTTTCCAAAAAAGAGATACTTTAATCTACTTGTCGTTGCTGTTATAGCGACCACATTATAATGATTTAACCTTGCACTTGGTAAATTATTGTGGTTTGCACGTCTTTACAGTGGATTCAATGGTTGTGTCATAGTATGTAGTAATGTAGGAAATGATAAATACTACGTGTTATACTTATCGCCTATCAAGCAAAGTTCTTGTTGGTCCAAGATACGATATCTACCAATATTTCACAATCCGTTCCAGAAAGAAAAGACGGCATTTATGGACAACAAAGACAATTTCTCATGGCTAATTCCTCACAATGATCTCCGGCGGAACACACAAAATTCTACAACGAGGATTACACTAATTATTAAAAAATAAGTGGGAAGGGAGATAAAGGAAAAGAATGAACAAACAATCAATGAATAAGAAAAAAGAAGATATGAGAGGCAGACGAAGGTGGGTATAATTTTATGATTTTATAAGCAGAATAAGAAAACACAACGAAAAGAAGAGGGTTAGTCTCAAGCAAAACGTAAACGGACAAAACGATGCATGACGTATTGGCAGAATTTCAACATTTTGGTATTGAAAAAACACATTGGTATTGGAGGCTTTATTTTATTCCAAATTATTGGATTGAATTTTATGATCATGTAGGAAAAGAAATGTTGTTTTGAGAGAAATCTTTAGTCAGATCACCTGTTCTACATCGTTACTGGGGATAGACGAGTAAGTTGAAGATGGACGTGATTGCTTCGATTGGATCTGCTTGAAAGTTATTGAGGTTGGTGGGGTCATAAACACAGAGTAGGGTGACTTGCAAGAGAAGACTAAAAAAATCACTACCATCACAGAGGGTTACACATTGATGTCTGAATGCTAAAAAAGGACACTTTTGTGAAACCGATTACACAACAATCAAGGGTACCTCAAAGTTATTGCTCAAATTTCCTCTAGTTTGTGTCAACCTAATGGAGTAGGAGCTCTTTGGCCTTAATAATCGCTGATGACTATAACATGCTAATGCAAGAGTTTTGTGACCATTTTGAAATACGTGTAAAGTTCAACAGCTCGTGCATCCCAACCATCACGATTATGCTTTTATCAAGTTTTTGCTTTTTTCTTTAATCGATATGTAGACAAAAGAAAATCCACATTGCCAAGAACGATGATAGATAGCTAAAGCAGAAATAGGTTCAGTGACAATTGTGTCTACATCGAGAGTTCTTTTCCTTTGTCATTTTTTGATTATTATGTAACATGTTGACTGTTGCCATCAATAACTTGGGAGGTTAAAAAATTTATAAATATGTGGATTGGGAAGGTACCATATGCTTTCGGTAGAAGTATCACCTTCGACAAGATGTATGACGTGTTTGGTGTTGGGAAATGTCCTTTAAAAGATTTCATGGATTTTAGATGTTACTGCTGCTCGGTAGTTCTAATGGAAAATTATGCTAAGTGGTTAGTACTTGGTTAGGATAATGTTACCAATGCTTGTTAACTACTGTTTGTAAATTTATGTAATTGATTAGCATAAAGTTACTGCTGTTAGTTGAAGTTAAGACTGCTCAGTGTTGAAGACTAAAATTAAGTAAAAGTTAAGACTGCTAATTACAAGTTTACTACTGGTTAGTGTATTTAGTACAGCTAGTACTAATGTTACTAACTGCTTATGTTTTTATTAGTGCTGCTGTTGGTGGATAAGATTACAAACTGTTTGAGACTTATCTACTGTCAAGAGGGATAAAAACGATTGTTAAAGAGATATAGATTGTTGGGGAACAAGAATGCATGCTTGTGAAGATAAGTGGTGGAGATATTTATGTACAGATTATACATAATGTTTTTTATTTAGAAGATTACGTTTATGGTTTAGAAAAGATTGAGATTCTTAGGAAATATATTGTAAGCCGACTAGGACTCCTTAGTCTATTTAAAAGGAGGTCTTTTCTAGGGCATTAGTTGAGATATCACCAAAAAATCACCACACTGCAGTCGTATCATATATCAGTTTTCATAGTAGTTGTTAAAGGTCGATTTGAGAAAAGCTTCAAAAGGTTTGTAAACCCAGTTACCTAAAGTTAAGAGGAGTACTCATATTATTAATTAATTAATATTGAGAAGCGTTTGGTTGTATCTTTGTTGTTCTAAGAGTTACTGTTTTTATTGTTTTACTTTCTAGTGTAATTTTTAAGGTGTAGATTCCGCATACTATTATAATATACATACCAAAAAAAAAAAAAAAAGTTTTCTACATGTTATTTTGGACATTTTCCAAGGTAAGTTTAATTTAACCGTTAGACAGCCTAAGGATTCGGTCTAGGGGGGTTTGGGATTCAATCATGATCGGTTATTAAAGCGACATTTGTGGCGAAAATAGAAATAAACCTAGAGGCATTCATTACTGTAGGAGTCCTATCTGGCAAGAAGAAATAATAGGTTTTTAGCGAATATCATAAATCCATGGGAAAAAATCTATTGGTTATCCCCACCTGGATAAAACATGAAATAATATTTGATAAATGAGGAAGAAAAAGCCATTGTCGGCCAGCAAAACTCAACGTTAAGATTTCCTGCGGAACTCTTTCAGAAGGCACTGTGTATGTATATGATGGTATTATATGATATACTAGCGATGAATTATACGTACTATTATCGAGTAAGTATTGTTGATCCTAAACTTTAATTGAATCAATTCCTTAGTTGTTTAAGGTTTTAGTTATATTAGATTATTATTAGATTAAATCTAAGTATCTATATTCTTTTCCCTTAATCAATAACTTAAGGACATTATCATATAAGCAATACTAACTAACAAACAGTACTAACTTATTAACCTAGCAGTACTATAGTAACAAACTAGGATTAATATTAACTACAGTAGTAGTAACGTAAGTACTTTTGGCAGTATCAGTAAGTATGTTTAAGTTAGTTGTAAACACTTAGATTATTTCTTTGAAGTTCATATGAGCTAACACTATATGCCAGCTAAGACAGCATTAACAAAAACATGAGCAGCAGTAATTTAAAAAGCATTAAGAAGACTTTTAATCCCAACAAGTATTACTAACATATGTCTATTTCGTTACTTAAAATGTTCTATCAAATATGAATAATCAAAGATAATTGTTTCAGAGACACAAGCACGTTTTGAGAAAATAGGATTACCCGGGTAGTTGGTAAACGAATAGCATTTTCGTGGAGAATGTGCAAAGTAAAATATTTGCTAAGTGGTTACGCAATGTGCTAATTTATATTCGTATGTTATTTATATTTGTTTGTTTTTTGTTCTTCATTTTGAAGCTAAATATACTTGTAGATGAATTAAGGGTTGAGAGAGAAGTCAGCGTATCAGCGAATCTCCACAAAGAGTGTATCAGAAGAAAATGTAAGGTGGATATCTATGGAACACGCGCCAATGTAGTGAAATAGATAATTAACATCAAATGGTTATACCCTTTTCGTACAATATGTCATGTGATGGCAAAGTTTACAAGAACTGTGGGGTAGTGTTTTGAGAAATTAGAATATAACATATCTAAACAAGTGTTGAAACCACAAGGACAAGCATTTTATTATGGGTGTTTTACAAGGAGATATGCGTATACTAGAATTACTGTTTCATGATATGCATTTTTCAAATGTGATTGGGTTAATCACAGAGCTGGTGGTGTGAAACGCGATAATCTTGGGTATACATTGGTTGACCTGAATAATTTAGGCCACAAGGTTGATCCGTTCATATTAGCCTCACAAGCACGACAAGTGTTTTATGTGAACAAGGACCAGATAGTATATTAATTTATCCTATTGTCTTTATGACACCTAACCCAAAGAATTACCAAAGATACGTCATGTCGATAAGTCGAAGAGGTATTTTTTTGTTAATCATTACATGAGCAAATGTGATATCAATATTGCCATGTGTTGTAACAATCGGCGTGCTCTTTGGGTAATGATTCACGAGTGACTAATATTGAACGACTGTGGAGGCTGTTTGTTTACGAAAATCAAACGTTGAACCATGTCTCTTTATGATCAAGTTGTCACACTCTACATTTTAATATTTCACCCGTTCTTTTTTTTAAAGCATATAGACATTTCGCGTTTTTGTAATTGTTTATGGACTTATTTTGTTCTGTGCGGAACTTTTTAAAGCTTTGTTTTGCTGCAAATAATCTGTCGAAGCATTTCTTTTTATCTATTAATTTTTTATTCATGTGTAGTTTATAATGTTTGTATCTATACGAGGCTTTTCAAACCCTAGGGCTATGCATAGGATGAGTATGAAGGTTGGAATAAAATGCTTAATTTGCTTTTAAACTGCTTAGTTATAGGCTTAAAATTGCTTATTAAATCTGTTATTGTCTAGTTTGTGTTTATTGCAGCTTACACGTTTGGCATTTGACAGCTTGCATTTTTGCACATCCATTGCATTTGTACATTGCTGATAAATGCTTCATTTTCAAGAAAGCATTTGAACATTGCATTTGAGATTGCATTTGCACATTGCTTTTGTACATTGATTTTGCAGCTTGATTTTGCAAGCAGATTTTGCACATTTGCCACTTAAGCACCATTACATTTGCAGGCTCATAAGTACTTATTAAAAACCTTATTAAAAGATGAAACAAGTTTGGAAATAAGATAGAGGCGAGAAGAAGCCATGGGTTTTTTAATAGGCTAGTTTCTATAAGGCAATCTTTAAGCTTACTAGCCAAAAAATAAAATTGAAGGCTTTAAACTTCTTTATTACAATGTAATTGCAATTACATTAACGAATAGGTTTATCTAGGCAAGTATGGTAACCGCTTACTTCCGTTTAGGGAGGTGGTGGTTGCGGGTTTTCGATTTCTCGCTGGGGTCTGTTAAAAATCCGTGTTTTATATTTTCTTGTTATAAATATATTGGTCACATCCAATTTTACATTGCTCAAATTATAAGCCTTATGATGTTTAAAGGGAAGAAAAGAAATGTGTTTTTTTACTATGTCCGGTATTTTGATCAATCACAATAACACAAATAAGTTTATGTTTTGTGTGCCTTTGTAAGTATTTATCACTCAAAGCTATGTTTGTTTTGGGTATTTAGTCAAATTACATTTTTAAGCATATGTTTATTGGAGTGGCCATAACGCCAGTTTGTTTCGGGCTTGTTTCTTTGCCTCTCGACTAATTAAACTAATAAGGCGTCCCCCACCCGTGAATCATTACTCCACCCGCCCACCCCCCCCCCCCCCCCCCCCCTCCCCCCCCCCCCCCCCCCCCCCCCCCCCCCCCCCCCCCCCCCCCCCCCCCCCCTCATTATACAATGGTTTAAAAGTGAAGTAAATGTTAGTGTGGACTATTGTTCCTTCCAAAACTGGCCACAATGAATGTTATGTTTGTGTGGCCTTTTTTCTCTCTTTTTGTTAATATTTAGTCACATAACGCCATGTTTTCGTTTCTGGGAT
>BQNB010014813.1:11676-54176 GCA_026074375.1 Tanacetum coccineum | reverse complement strand
TCCTCAAATTCGCCATAAGTCTTGACTCAAATTATAGACGATTTATTTCATCTCCTAAACGTTTCTTCTCACTTCTAGTAGTCGTTCCACTTATGATAGATTTTCTACTTCTAAAAGTTTCTTCTCACTTCTAAACGTTCCTTTTTTACTTCTAATGAGTCTCCTCATCTATAACGTTTCTTCTCACTTCTATACGTTTCTTCTCTCTTCTAATAGTCTTGTTACTATTAAAATTCCGCCTATATCCCTTGACAACTCAATTATTTCATCCGAAATATTTAAGTAATTTGCGAAATGCAAATGTCACTCCTTCCCAAAACTTTTCACTTTCTAGAGAGTGAAGAACATAAAGAAGATATTAAATCTTCAAGTGTTATTGAGTCACCACATTGTTGAGTCTCACATTATTATTCCACCATGAAAGAACTACCACCTCATTTCACATCCCACTTTGTTCCTCAACATTGTCAACCAACAAAACACCAAACAAACCTTTAAATTCTCAATCATCCACCTTTGTCTCGATAGGATCATATGCACATCAATTGTTAGTGCAAATGATATATCAATCTTTTATATCAACCTCGCGTCAACACGTTCCTTCTTTAGTATCGCTCATCCTTTCCCACTTTTCGGCTCTATGAAATCATATTCATTCACATCCAAGAGCACATCGTCTTATTTTTCTTTTTATTCTTTTAAAAGTATATATATATATATATATTGACATATTTTGCCAAGATATTAAATGTCATTCATCTACTTTTAAAAGGTCATTCTCATAATATTTTTGTGTCAATCAATAAACGAATCCCATTCTCGTTTATTAAAAGTCAGCCTAATCTTTCTTCGTAAACATACGTCTCGATTCTTTTTATTTTATCATTTAGGTTGTTTTTAAAATTATGATTACTAGTGTCTAGTTTCTACTTCTCTTTCAAAGTGTCATACTTTAAAATAATAAAACCTAGAAGTGCATGTCTAGTTCCCCGCTAATGTTTTGCTATATGTATATGTGCACTTGTCTACTAACTTTGTTTTGCAGCACAACAATATCTTGATTCCTTGGTTCCCCAAACAAGGGGGAGCATACACCGAGGGGGAGCACTTGCAAGCGTTTTGCTCATTTAAATTGCATCGAACTTCTTGAGCATCGATGGTAATTTATTTGATCCATGGATCCGTTAGAGTCAATATATAAAGAATGTAATTATCATGGGGATGCAATAAGCATGGGGGAGCTAGGAGCTATGTGGTTTAATAGCATGGATTTAGTTTAACCATGATGATAGAAGACTTCACTAGGATGATGCAACTCTCCTTTATAGGAAATATGATTGGCGGATTGTCAAATACATTAAGGGTTTATTCATACTCCAAAAACTTACGACCTCACTTCAAACACTAATAAACCTTAAGGTGCATCCTTTCATACCATCAACATATATATTTGAAGTACCTACTTTCTTTCATGCCTTCTACACATCTTATCCACGACATCCACTAAATTGTCCAAGAACCACAAAATCACATCAATTGTATTCTTATTTGTAATTCTCATTCCTCCAACCAAAATAATTGGAACACCTACCTTTTCCCATTCCATTCAACCTAAACATTTTAAAGACCTACCTTTTCTCTTGCCTACCTCTCCATCTCTCAAGACCTTTTCTAAACTAACCAGAAATACACAATCACCTTTCACATCTTCTCCTCATACCTCAAACATATATACTCGGAGCACCTATCCTCTTCTCATTCCTCCAACATATATACCCGGAGCACGTATCCTCTTCTCATGTCTTCTTCTTAAACCTCCAACGTATATCCTCCAACCATTATCTACATAATATCTTTTTGCTCCGACAAAAGAGGGAGAAGGAAGTGTAAACGAGTAACTTTTAAACTTTACTATGTGTTAAAGTTTACATAGTTTATCATCATCAAAAAGGGGGAGATTGTTAGTGCAAATATTACGATATTTAATCTATACGATCTCTTTATGTTTTGGTAATGACAAACATGTGACTTGTAATACGTAACGTAAAGTGCGCAAGTTACACGTAATCACAAATCATTAATGCATACATGCATCAACAACACTCGATGTCTCAAGTCTGCATCAACACCGACATTTGTTTGCACCCGCCGTAAATCACATAAGGTATGTACAAACAAATTAAACTTGTAAGATGATCAAAGAAATAAGTTTTTGGTCTTAAACTTTATATTTTTAATAAATGTAACAAAATAACTTTTTCAAAACCAAAATTAGACAAATTATTTTTTAATTAATTTTGAATTATAAATAAATGTTTTATATTGTAATTATTTCAAAATTCAAAATCTGGTTCTTTTCCCCCAAAACATGTTACACTTTTACCAGACAAGTTTGTCACCACAAAAAGACAAAAACATGAGCGTCTGTCGGGGCGGTCCCTTAAATAGGCTGGCGGCCCCCTTAAATACCGGCGGCCCCCTAATATATCTGGGACCGCCATTTCCTGACAGGCTGTTTTTCAGCTCCTATAAATAGTGGGTCACCTCCAACTATTTTTACAACCCTTTTGCACGATTTTCTTTCAGTTCTTTCTCTCTCTAGATCTCACTAAATCTCTCTAAATCTTTGATCATTCAACTTGGTTAATCTTGTTTAAATGTGATCAAATCTTCTATCCTTTCCTCCTTTCCTCAAGTGCAAGAGAAGAACTTCGGTCATCTTCAAGATCCGAAGTTATGTAGTCTAGTTAGTCCATTTGTAACATTTGTTACATATAGATCGAGTCCATGTCTTCCAATCTTTAGTAGTGTGTAGATCCAAATGATGTATATATTTGGATGGGTTGATTGTGGGTTGGTTAGTATTTTAGGCCTTAAAATACATTGGTGATGTGGTAGATTGGTTCTAGCTAAGATTAGGACTCGACATCTAGCTTAGTGTCGGAAAATAATGTAAGCAACGCGGTTTATGTGTTTAGGCCATAAAACACAAGGTTTGTTATGTTGGGCCATAAAACATAACGGGTTTGGTTGTACCCGAAGAAGGACTCGACATCTAGCTTAGTGTCAAAAAATAATGTAAGCATTGGTATAAGGTTTTCTCCGCCGAAAAGGAGCTTGTTGATTAGTGAAGTAACTCTCGAGTTGGATACTCGAGGAGTGGAGTAGGGCGAAGAGGATCTTTGTGACCGAACCACTATAAATCATCATGTCGGTTTGCATTTTCTTTTACCTTTCTCTTTACTTATGTCTTTACATTTATCGCTTTACTTTTACACTTGCATTGTGCTTATGATTGTGTGAATTGTTGTGTATGTTGTGTTAGTCATGGTTGTGTAGCTCTTTGTAGTAAACATTGTGAGTGTGGATATATTGGTAGAATATGCGCTAGTAATTGTAAATCCATTATCAACACTTCTCATATTGCATCAAACTTGATTGGTGATTTGATACAAATGATCTAGTCCGAAAACCTCTTCTGGAGGCGGTCCCTTTAAATAGGGCGGCCCCCTGATGTACTAGGCGGCCCCCATATATTTATGGGACCGCCGACAGAGAGTGATATAATCTTTGATCTTAAATTTTTAAAGGAAACGTATTCACCCCCCTCTACGGTTTCCACAAAATCCTCCATCAATTTCTTCATATCTGTAAGATAGGATCTGTTTCCTATCATGTGCCTAGAGCATCCACTGTTAATCACTCATTTATTCTTCAAATCTTATTGTGGATTGCCCTGGACATAATGGTAAGAAAATTAGTTTCTTTTGGGGACCCAAGCCATTACTGATATTGGACATCTCCTAAAACACCAAAGGAGATTCGTCAATTTTTAGGTCTTGCTGGGTACTACCGAAGATTCATCAAAGGATTTCGAAACGCACAATTCACAACTTACTCAGAAAAGGATTAAGTTTGATTGGGTGACAAGCAGAAGCAGACGTTTTCAACTCATTAAGCAAGAAGTTGTGATGCAACCAATTCTGGCTTTACCTGAAGGAACGAAGATTTTATCATATACTATGATAGTTATCGACAAAGGTTGGGCCGTTTGGTGTTGATGCAAAGAGAAAAGGTGATTGCTTATGCATCACGCCAATGGAAAATTCATGAGAAGAACTATACGACTCATGATTTAGAACTTGGAGCAGTAGTGTTTGCCCTAAAAATCTAGAGACACTATTTGTACGGAACCAAGTGCACGGTGTTCATAGATCACAAGAGTTTGCAACACATTCTTGATAAAAAGGAGTTGAACATGAGATAACATCGTTTGTTAGAGTTGCTCAATAAACCTACCCAAGGAACGCAAACTATGGCTGATGCCTAAGCGTAAGAGACGAATAAAGCCCCATTACGGGATCGAGCCTAGTCCCATGACTATTGTAGGAATCTTCCTAAACAAATTCTAGAAGCTCATAATATAGAGGCACAAAAACCAGAGATCATCAGAAAAAATACATAGGCGAGGTATGATCAGGAAAGATAAACCAAAGAGAAGTTAGAACCTCGCGCGGTAATGGAAACTGTATGATTAACAAGGCAAGAGTTGGAATACAATTTATGGCGACCTGAGGAGTTGATCATGCCAAGAGCCACACAAGTTCAAAATACTCTATCATCCAGATCTAACACGAAAGATGTATCAGACCTGAAGAATGCTATATTGTGCCCAAAATGAAAGGAACAAACTTCGCAACAAAGTTAGCAAATATTTTGACATGGCTAAGGTCAAGGGCTGAACACCAAAGGCCCCCCCCCCAAATCGGGTTTGTTGTCAACCCGAGTACCTCAATGAGTAGGATAATATCCATTATGATTTTATCATGGAAGCTTTCTTAAGGTCGTTACGGGTTTGAAACCATTTGGGTAATTGATGACCAGCTTACTAAATCTGCAATCTTTGTACCAATGAAGGAAACTAATCCCATGGAAAATTGGCAAGAATGTACCTGAAAGAGGTAGTCACGAGGCATGGAATACCTGTCTCAATCATTTGTGATCGCGACCCTAGGTTTGCGTCAAATTTCTGGAGGTCACTTCAGAAGGCATTGGGTATAAATTTAGATATGAGTACTGCATACCATCCGCAAACTGACGGACAAAGCGAGAGGACTATTCAAACTCTCGAGGATATGTTGCGTGCTTGTGTGATCGACTTTGGAAAGGGTTGGGTTAACCATTTGCCATTAGTTGAGTTTTCATATAACAATAGTTATCACGCTAGCATCAAGGCTGCACCATTTGAAGCACTTTACGGTCGAAAGTGTCGTTCACACTTTGTTAGGCCGAGGTTGGAGAAGTTTAACTCATTGGTCCAGAAATAGTCTAAGAGACAACCGAGAAGGTCATTCAGATCAAGCAAAGAATTCAATCCCGCTCGTGATCAACAAAAGAGTTAGCAATGTTAAAGCGGAAAGCTGGTGTAAATTCAAGTGTATATAAGTAGCTCAAGGTTTCGCCTTGGAAAGGAGTAGTACGTTTTGGCAAATGGGGGATGCCAAACCCCAAATATGTTGGACCTTTCAAAGTGTTGGAAAAGGTTAGAGCCATTGCTTACAAGCCTGAATTTCCTCAAGAGCTGAGAAGGGTTCACAATACATTTCATGTATCCAACTTAAGAAGTGATATGCCGATGAACCATTATCCATTCCGTTGGATGGACTTTATATTGATGACAAGCTTTACTTTGTCGAACCAGTAGAAATCATGGGTCATGAAGTTAAACGATTGAAACAAAGCTGCATTCTAATCATTAAGGTTCGATGGAACTCTAGGAGAGGTCCTGAGTTTACATGGGAACGTGAAGACCAATTTCGGAAGAAGTATCTGCATCTCTTCACAAAGACCACACTGTCGTCAAGTGTCGCGTCTTAAGCCTTAAGGAAAAGGCTCATTTAATGAGGGATGACTATAACAATCCATGTTTTAGGTCATTGTACGACGTCATTTAATTCACTATTTATTTTTAGTCTTGTACGCGTTTGCTTTAATTTTAATCGTTAAGTTAAATCGCGTAAGCTAAAAATTATCATTCAACGTAAACGGGCATCAAACAATTAAATGTTTACGTCAAGCAAGTGTTAGATAGTTATTTAGAGGATAATTACTAACTTTGCACATTTTATTTTTATTGGTTACGTAAAGTGTTTACGTTTCATGATGAAATACGTTTAGGCATTCACGGAACTATCAAAACTTATTTACGCTTCAACAAATACCCATTATTATACCCAATACCTAAAGTTTTATAAAAGTTCACCTATGTTATCCATGTGGGCCTAATTCTACTTAAAAGAATTTAACCAAGACATACAATTTACATGTTATACCTTTATACACTTAACCTACAACTTGTAACTTCAAGTGTTACTAGATATTTATCCCAAGATATCAAAAATCATATAGTACTCTTTCCCCCCCCCCCAAAAAAAAAATTCAGATGAAAAGGTAGTCCCAAAGGGACAATGAGTTCATAAGTTACCAGCTAAATCTTGTACAACATATGTTTCATTAAAAAATTAAGCTATGACTAGTAACTTGGTCTTTTTCTTCCTTATTTCACTCCTTTTGTCTAGAGCTCCCTAATAGTAACATCAACTAGCTACTTGGAGTATAAAAGAGTGTTAACTAGTAAGAAAAACATACAACACATTTTCCTTAGTGAAAACAACACAAACACTCTCTCTTGTCTCTCCTAGGCCACAGCCAAACTACAAACACCCTAAATAATCCATAGTTTTTATTCTAGCAAGCATACAAGTGATCTAACATCATATCTAAGGTATTACAAGAAGGTTTGAAGGCTTGGTTTAGCATTTACAGGGGTTAATCAAGAAAGGTTTAGGGTTAGGGTTTCATTAGATTTAGGGTCATTTTCTAAGTATTGGAAGCTTGGGTTTAATATCTAAACTAGGGTTTAGATCTTGTTGTTCATCATCTTACATCACATTAAGGTCATCTAAAACTCTTAAACTCTTTACATTTATGATTTCATATGTATATTATGTTTATATACTGAATCACCATCTAAGAATATTATTAACATGTAAAATGGCTTTTTACTTTTGATCTATAGGTTTTGATATACTTTGTCCATTTCTAATTTAATGTTAAGATCATGTTATAATTGAAGTATGAGCCTTATAGAAGTATGGTTTAGTTATAAAAAGTGTACATGCACTAGTTGCTTTAAAAGTTACTTATTAAAGTTTATAAGTAAAATGAATATAAGGACTTGTGATTCTTGGACAAATAATGGACTTAAGGACCTAAAGTAACATGGGATTTTCAAGAATTTCTCAATGACAATTCAATATCTTTCAAAATTATGTGTTCAACACTCCATCCCTCATAAAGTTTTACAAGACAATTCTTCTACATTTGGTGTCATTTTTAAAATGAGTCAATGTTTGAGGGGGAGTTTTTCGAAAAACAAAGTTTTAATGATTTTGAATACATCATCTCACAAAAATTCTTATGTATTTAAAACATTATCAAAAAATCTCTTAATAACAAATCTGTAATAATAATGACTACTCAATAGATTATATGTTATAAGATGATACAGTGTCCGAGCATAATTTTTTAAGAATTCTTCAATGACATTCATAATCTTTCAAAATTGTGTGCTCAACACTACCTCAACCTCAATTTTATATTCATTTTACAACTTGGTATCATTTTTTGGTGTTAAACATATATAATATTAAGGGTGAGAAACAAGATGAAAAGTTCCACATAATTCATGCTGAAACATTTTCTACCCATAGCTTTTTCAAGACAAATTTTAAATTACATGGTATTTCAAAGATTAAGTGAATTAGTATTTCAAATAAAAGGAGAAATGAAATTAGAATGTGATCTTAAAAAATAAGTGATCTAAACGACTCAAAGTGCTTTATACTTTTCGGAAAAGGTTTTATGGTTACGATCTTATACCCAACAACATCTTAATTCATAACGATTCTGATGTCATAAGGAGGTTAGGTTAGGTATTAGTCCTATGATTCAACTAGAACCGAAGGGATCTACCCAAGGACACTCCATAGTTAGAAATAGCAGTCCTTAGGTATGATTGGAGATGAATGAGAATGGGAATAATGCCGACTAAGATTCAGTTAACACTAGAACAATCACAACAAGGTGTTAGTAATAACGTCTTGGTAAGCATTGAAGGGGTTGAAGAACTAAAAAGAAATGTATGGATAAAGGGTGAAAACAAAGAAGCCCTCCACACACTTTAGGCAGAAACCATGTCAATACATAATCTATCAGATTCATAAAGATGAATTCTGGTATTAAAGACAAGACATCATGGACCCAGTGATGCACTGCACAACCCTTCCCAACCATTCAAGTTTCTCTCAACAGATACTTGTCTCATTTTTCACCGAGATACATACGACTTCTATTGACTTTCTCACTCCAAATTAGTTGATATTGAATAGGTGGCAGTCTGCTCCAGCCTTCGATTACTAAAACCAGAACGCACTAATCGGGTCTAAAGCCAAGAGATCAGCAGATAAATCTCATTAGGACACTTTTTATGACAAACACTTGTTGAACAACATCAAGTTCACAAGCTGTTAACAATAGTCCTACGCATTATCCTTGTGATTTTGCCAGAACATTCATACTGATACTATTTAGTATTCACAGTGATGAATACAAATCCTTCCATAGTCAAGATCAAACAGCTCTATGGTAGGTGACTTGCGAGATTTTATATGAATCAAGCTTGTGTTAACTGGATATCGATTTGGTCCAGTAAATGAATTGACGACTCAATCAGAAAGATACTAACAATCTGATTCACTCTTACCGTGTTGTCTGCTTTGAGATGTTCCGGTAATAAGAACAAGCAACCATGGTAAATCTAATACATCTGTGTTGGAAGATCCTACGCTTTAAGCTGGAAATCCTGTCAAGGAGATTCTTTGAATCTACCTGATCACATGTATAGTATTTATACTATAAAACAGGGAACTGGTAGTTATCGCAACCTAAAATCGACGAATGACAAAGACATTTTGTCCATATCTGCTGTTTATCAGTAACTTTAAAATGCATGTACAAATGACTGTGTTGCAGCCTCATTCCAGCAGAGTCGAATTCATTACCACATGCTTATGCTCAAACTACAAAGACATACTATTGGCATCAAGATTCAAGAATCAAGAAACCTCAAGCTCATCCAAAGACAAAGACTTCTACAAACTCTGATATACAAAATCTTTCTTTAAGATATCAAGTCTATCAAGGGAGATTGTTAGCAAGTTTTCAAGATGATGCAAAGTATGAGCATGTTGGTCAAGACACAAGATCGCAAGGTGGCAAAGAAGACAAAGACGAACAAGGAAAATATTTAAAGATCTCAGAATCAAAGAAAAGTAGAAAGACAACGACAAAGGCTAAAGATCAAAGATCACACATCATGAAGAAACAAGCCTATAACATAATAAAGACCAAAGATTCAATAACTCAACGACAAAGCAATCTCAAGAAGTTCAAGGAAGCAATATTTAAGATCTCACCTCAAGAATTCGAAGACCACACATTAGGGGAGATTGTTAGCCTCAAAATATGTTTTTGAACATGGAAGCTCAGAATCTGCAAGAAGCCTCGCATCGAGGGAGATTGTTAGCCTCAAAATATTGAGTCAAACAAGGAAGCTTGGCTACGAAACATGGAAGCTCAATCTTTACTTATGATATGATGTAATAGGCTAAGAAAGGGTAATTGGGCTCGTTTATGTAATATAATTAGTCACATGTATCGGGCTTAAGCCCAACCAAAACCCGAGCCTGGCCCATGTTAGAAAAGCTAGGCGTCCAACTTATGGATTCTAGGTATAAATGCCCCATGTATGGAGAGGGTGTTGGTTCTCCTTTGTATTTCACACACTTATTAGAATTTAACCATCCACTTTCTCTTTCTACTTTCTCTCTCTAAAATTCTTCTCATCTCCTAGCTTATTTCTTGTATTCAAATATGAAGTGTAAGTGATTATAGGGTTCTAACAATTGGCATGAGAGCCTAAGAGGAATTCGTGTTAGTGGTTTGCTTATTTTTATGGTGTTCGTGGTCGTAAGCTTATTTCGAAGCTTATATTAAGCTTATTTAGCTTACGGCCTACATTGGGGTTGGCTTATTTAATAAAAAAGCTTCAAGCTTTTCATTTCTACTAGTTTTTAGCTTCATGTTTATTTGAATTCGTGGCTTATTTTCTTTGGAAACTAGCTTATTTGAATCTTATATAATCGTGGCCTATTTGTTCTTATTTTCTAGTTTTTGCTTCTTTGATTTGAAACGTTTAGTACTTTCCTTATTAAAACTGGTCTTAGCTTATTTTCATAGGTTTTTGTGATTTTTTTCGTGGTTTTAAGCTTATTTTTAATGCCAAAGTGTTCTTGACAGCAGTTTATAGAAGGGGTTAGACAAGACTTGTACTATTTTTTGTTTGCTAGTCGAAAGGTAGCATAAGAACAAAGTCTGGTACTAGCAGCGATTTGTCAATGGTTCCTAAATGTATTGGCAACGGTTTGGTAAGTAAAAAGTAACACTGGCAGCGGTTTGGTACTCAAATGCATGCAACGGTTTGCTAATTGACTTAACAACGGTTTGACTGTTAGTAGCGGTTTAATTACAGGTTGCCAGCGGTTTACACTTTATCATGGTTTGACTAAACGAAACTCTGCCCAATTTAAAAGTCAGTAGTGGTTTGGTGCTCTGTTAGACAGCGGTTTGAGAATTCTTTAAAGGCAGCGGTTTGGTTATAACCGGCCATCGGTTTACTGTTCTGTTTAAAATAGTGGTTTGATAACTTTTGTATGCTAGCAATTTAGTCATGATCCAGCAGCGGTTTGCCAGTTAATATTTGTCAGCGGTTTGTTAGAATTTTAGCAGCGGTTTGTTTAATTTTTTAGATAGCAGTTTGCTACATCTTTTGGCAGCGGTTTGTCAAGATTGCCAGCGATTTGGCATTTCTTCTTTAGGCAGCGGTTTGCTCTATTTAGGTAGCGGTTTAACACACAGTGTTATATCACTCAAAGAAAACCCTCTATTTAGGTCGATCCGCGCATCAGGTGGGCATTTGACCGACTTTGGGCATATGACCGAATTTGGGAATCTAATAATCAAAACAAGAACACCAAAGCAAACACAACACTTAATCCTAAAAACATCAAAGAAGATTCACTTAAATGCAAACGGCTATTAGATTCAGATTATAATGACTAGTTGTTTACGAAGTTGATTTGGTGTCCCTTATTTGAGATTGAAGTGGGTTTCACGAAGGCGTCTACTTATTTCATCATCGAGACTTCCTTCTACTTTCTACCCTTTTCTTTAACCAATCTATCGATTGATGACTTGCCTTTGAACGTATACAGTATGATTGAAAGATTGGATTATCTAGTTCCAGTAGTCGGGTGGTGGTTGGGTTGAAGACTGGTTAACTTTCACTTAAAGAGATACGTTGTAGTACTCAAACGTGATCACACGAGGATGTCAAATTGGAGATAACTTCAAGAGGTGTTGTACTTCTTATACATTTTTGGTTGAATATAGGGTACTTAAAGATTTAATCTTACACCGTTCTTTAATCAACAACAATTCAAGCTTAAATAACAAATTTGGGGGATTCTACTTTATTTCAAGTTTGGTATATCAGGTTTACTTCACCATGTGGTTACAGGAATAGCCGACAGAATAAGAGGTTGGTAAGTTAGCCAGAGAGTTTAAAGGATGAGATGTAATCAGCAATCTTTACGGGATATTATTATGTTATTCCACGACAATTGTTCTTCACAGTCTAAGCAAAATTTTCAAAGTTCTTCAACGACATTCATATACAAGATCTTGATTATACCAAGTTTTCTTCATTCTTGCTTCATCTCCTACTACGGTTTGTGAAGTCAAGAGGGTAATGGTTCGTTTGGATCTCAAGATTTGTTCTTAAGACACAAACTTCTCGTGTATGTGTGCGTACACAACAATAATGCTTCCGAGAGTTCGAAACGATCATAGGGAAAATGTGTACTTTAGTTACCATGATAACTTCTAGGGGGAAGCAGTGTATACTACTTTACTTAGTATGGTTTGTGAAGTATACTGCATACGTGAGAAGAATTGTTGCTGATTTCTCGCATGTACCCCCGGACGAATATTCACCAAGACCCAATGACAAGAAGCAGTAGTACTTGGTATGGCTTTTCTTCTACAAAATTCCGCCGTGCAAGTCAATGACATATAGAAGATGGTTGAAGCTACATCAACATTTTAGATTCTGCTCAAGATAGGGATGTTGGTTTGGGGGGAGCTGATTCAGAAACTTCGCCAAAAAGGAGTCTATGAAGAAAGCTTTTCAAGAAATGCGACATGAATTGGGAGAAGTTAATCCAGTTCATGCATACTACAATGGTTCCAAAACAAGTAAATACAATGAAGATCCATGCTAGAGTACACGTTTTAAGACCAGGAGAACTCAGAAGACATCTTCAGCTTTGGAAGTGCTTTGGAAGATTGTATATGTGTTGTATATGTACTTGATTAGAACATTGTAAGTAATTCCGTATGTCCACATATTGGGGGAAGATTGTTAGCCTTAAAATATGTCGACTAATACATAATTATATTAGTTCATAAAAGGCTTGACACGTATGGACTAGAAATGACAAGTTGTATAAGCTAGTTGTTTCAAGACCTATAAATACCCCTCCTATACTTCCATAGGAGGGTGAGAATAACCATTCGTATCTTATAAGTGTGTGTGTTTCTCTCTCTAGAAAACACACATCTTCCCTTTCTCTCTCTACAATCTAATAAACATGGCTTTCTTTTTCTATTATCTTCCCTTTCTCTTTCTTTTTCTATTATACTTCCATAGGAGGGTGAGAATAACCATTCGTATCTTAATTTTTAACACTTACTAAGAAACTTAAACTCTTGGGATTTCGTTATTCACGGACTAGACGCTACATATCCTGACAAAATGACAAAAAATTAAACTAGGATTCCTCCTAGGATCCTAGTTCGACCGACCACCCTAAAGGGAGACAACAAGGAACCATTCTAGGTACATTGTCCATGCATGCATCTCATTTTAGCCTTATCACATTTCAAAAACACACACACATCACCAAAACAAAAGAAAAATCCTCTTCCTACTCCTTTTCTCTCTTGATCGGACGCACACACACCCTCTATATAAACCATTCATTTTCTTCTTTTGTACAAGAACATGAAGGCTTAAAGACATCCGGGATGATTCTATTAGTCGTGGGTATATAAAAACAACGTTTGGGTTATTTGGATTAAGCTCTAATCTCCTCTTAAAACCTTACTTTGTAAGTCTCTGAATTTTACTAATCTTTGTGCTTCTAGTAGTCTAATGATGCATAAACACTAGTTGTACAATTAGTTTTCTAAAATCAAAAGCTAAAATTTTACAAAATGAACTATAAGGGTGCGTTTGGTTCGAATAAAAAGAAAAAGGAAAACAAGGAAAATGTCACTTTAAGGTTATGACTGTGTTGATAAAATAACATATTTTTGTTATAGAGCTTATAGCTTATTTGGCTTATTAATAATCACACGAGTGCTTGATATAGCTTATTGTATGCTTGAGATGGTTTGACCCAAAGTCCAAGCCCAACCGTGGCATGGATTGGGGCCCACGTGGTCTCGGCTTATTTTGTGACTTATTTTTGTTGCTTATTTTGAGAACTAAAAGTACTTTGTAGCTTATCGACTTGTTTACAAGCTTGTATTTCTTATTTTTGGGCTTATAAGGTCACGACCCAACAAGCCAAGCCCAACCGCGGCTTAGGCTTGGGCTCGTGAGCCTCGGCTTATTTTTGTGGCTTTTGGTTTAGCTTATTTCAATACTAAAAGTACTTATTTGCGTATTTTATAACTTATCGGATTCATCATGGACTTATAGTATTTTCGAAAGTATTGTTTGGGCTTATGCGAACCCACGGCCCAACCAAGGCCCAATAAGCTTCGGCTTATTTTTGGTGTCCTTCGTTCGGCTTATTTTCAACTTATACGTAGTGCTTGTTGTAAAAAAATGTCGGTTTAACTGGTTGGATAGCTAGTTGTGGTTATGGGCTCGAAAACCCAAAATAAACCCATGAAGCTCACGGCTTATGGCTTATTTGGCTACGCGATTTATTTTGTCGACATACTATTTTGCTTATTTGACTTTAGAATTTTTAGCTTATCATATTATTGGGCTTTTCGTTTATATGGGTTAACTAGTAAATTCGATATTGGGCCTATTAGGAGCTAAAGACTAAAACTAAGGATTTTGGATTAACATTGGGCCTTACGTCGCAATAAGTGAAAAACTAGTAAGCTTAAACGTTTAAAAGGGATTTTGACCGATTTATACTTACATAAGTTTAGGGTAACTAAAATAGTCGTTTGGAAAATATGTTTGCTAAAACGTCACACGAACGTATATTTTGCCATTTTGTCAGAAATGGATTTATTTGAGGGAAAGTATTTGAAAATAAGGTTTAAGACCTTAGAAAACGTTTTATAAACAAACGGGTCATGCCGAAATTTTATAAAAGTATTATACTTAGAATTATTTTTACTAAAACTTACTTTCTTAAAAATTCGACTAAAAGACGAAAAATATATTTTATACTTTTATAAATTATAAAACTCATAATATTTTTTCGTATAGTTAAAACTTGTTAATACTTATAATTTATACACCTAACCTAGATAAATTGGAATTTACTGAGTAAATTGTCGGAATATATATATTTCTAACTACGTATTATCTATTTATTTGTTTCTTATTTACTCTACTTATCTACTTCCTTTAAATAGTATAAGTATATAAATATCTAATACATATACTCCGATGTATTTTCTTAGAGTCTAAATGGTCAACCACCACACAACCAATAATACTAAAAACAAGTAATACAAAACGTTTTTTAAGACTCTTATGCATCAATTTCAAATGCACATTTCAAACATATATCTGAGTCGGACAAATTGCTAGGTCGTGACTGGACGCCGTTATACGCTGTTGTTTGACCATCTTATTCTTAGCTACTATTCATTCTTATTTAAGGTGAGTTCTCGCAGCCCCATTTTTAAACTATTTTCCTTGGGGGAAAATGATACTCAAAATCTATTTTAAACTGTTTACTTTTGTGCTAAAACTAATTATATGTTTTTGGACAATGCTAAGTGCCTATAATTACGTATGTGAATGTTGCTGTATATGTTCGTGCATGCTATGGGGTACATAACTAAGAACTATTTTGCCGACCTATGTAGCTCCAGCTGGTAGGCGATAGGTGCGGAAGACTATAAGCGCTTGGACCATTGTTGAATGGTCAGTATGACTTGATTGTTATGATATTCTATGACTATTATGATTGCTATTGGATTGCTATGTATACTGCTATGTATACAAAGTGGGTTGTTGTATATACATACTTTTGTAAAATGTTTGATCTGTTTTAAACCACAACTGTCAAGAGATTGAAAAACTTTTCATACCAACATAAACGTTGGTTTAACACTTTAGAAATCTTTTATTCTTGTCAAAATTTTGTTTCGAAAATGATAAGTCTCTGAGTCCTTAGTTAGTCTCGTAAGGTCAGGTGTACTTGTTCTCGCCGCGATGTGATGTCTAGCTCCTCGTTTCTTATGTATGGGCACGGTGTAGTGACTCAAACTCTACCTAAGCCTTAGGTTTTCAGGGTCAGTCGTCGTTCTAGGGTAGTGTCAGTGTTAAAAGTCAAAACTACTAGGCGATCTCTACTACTTACGCCGTCTTTTTCAGATCTTCCTATTGCGCTAAAAGTTTCTTCTATAGGGTCCTCTAGCGTCCTTTGCTACTTTGGAAGTGAAAATCAATGGCGTGGTTTCCAAGTTCGTCCTGGGTGTGGTGGTTGATTTGAAGTGGTTATACGGAAGAATGTAAGTGAGTATAGAAGTTTTCATAGTGTATGTGGATCATGGTGTAATCCGAACGGGTATGAGTTAAGTGTATGAATAATAACCATAATAACTAAGTGACAGAACCTCTAACATCCATAGACCATTTGTTTTATACAAAACCTACCACCGATGAAGTACAATTTGAAATCAAAAAATATATCGGCCACTAACTGATGCTACCCAGTTTAGTGATACAAATTTTCCTACTCGTAAAGAAGTATACAGTCCTAGAATACGTCTACCACTGACTGAAGCTACTCAGTTCAGATCGGTCACTAACAGAGACTACTCTGTTTAGTGAAGTACATGCTGTTCCTAACCATAACTATCCAATCTACTCCCCTCTATGACTCCTCTCCTGCTCTAATGTAGTCACGCCATCTCTCAACTCATGGAGCTCATGCTGGGTTGCAGCGTTCTACACTAACAAGTCATGAATTAGCCTATGGTCCTTATACCTAGCCTACCACAGAGCTGCTCTCTGGGCGTCTGTCTCTCCTGCCCAGGCCTCAAAGGCCAAAACCGGTCGCCATAGGGCACCAAATGTAATAGTATCCTGCTCCTGGCCTTGTTCCATGCTCCCAACCCTAAAACTCTGCGAGTGAATCTTACCTCTAACTGCTGCTAACCTATCATATAACTCGCTAATATCTGACCCATACCCTCGAGAAGTGTAGGTGGAAATGCATCTAACGCTGGGTGTGGTCCTGAAGTATACTCCCGTAGAGCTCAAGCTATGCTCCTACCTCTATGAACTTATCCTCATCTACTGCTATGGTAGCTGCTGGGGTGTCACTAGTGAAGCTACGGGTGATGATACAGTCAGGGATGCTGGTGAAACAGGTAAGGAACCGGAAGACCACTAAGGTGATGCTGGAGTCTAAACTGGGGCTAGGGATGGAGGGTCAAACTCAATGTCTAGGTAAACAGTGTCGTCCTTAGGGTCTACCCATGAGGTACGAACTAGTAGTTTATGTGTAAGATCTACTACCTGCTGGTCTAGTACGGACCTAGAACTTTGTCCTGCCTCAAACGTATTGCGTGCTATATCCTCTGCTAGCTCTAGGGCACAACGTCTATCCGTCCCGTATCCTAAACCCAAAGGCTCATCCGTGGTTATACCCTTAACCGGGATTGCCTGCTGCCGATCCTTATACGCAGTCTCCTCGCTCTCTGAATCGATACTCTCATCCTCTAAGTCCTCACTCTCGATGTCTGCTATGAGCTCAGATGTTCCTCGATATATCTTCCGAGGAGGAAGAGCCGGTGACAAACCTGGAGGTGATGATGATGGTGTGGGAGTCTCGTAAGAGGGTCTGTACCTCTTACAGAAAGAAAGTGGCGATAGAGCCATCGCCTTTGTCAATCTGGCTAAGAGGCCAGGTGACAAAGTGGGCTGAGTACGCACGGCCATACGTGTAGTCCTGTGGTAGTAAAAAGCTCGAGAAGGTGTAGGGGTGGGTGATGTCTGAGTAAGTGGCTGATCAGGGGATAGTGGTGAAGTAGAATCTGATGGTGAAGCAATCCTAGTCTCAGATGCCTCTATGGGCTTTGACTCTTCGTCTGAGTGTGGAGTATCAGGGGTGTAGTTTGGGGAAGCTAGAGTGTAGTTAGGTGATAGAGGTGCTGCCCTAGGGGATAGTTGTTGGGTCTCCTCGGTCTCAATTGGATCCTCAAAAGGTTCGAACTCAGTGTCTGTAGCAATGGGTGTGTAAGCCTGCCGAACTAGCACATAGGGGTCATCATGGAAGGAAGTGATCAATGGGGGGTCTTGGGCTCTGTCAATAGGTATGGTAGTCTTTGGGACAGTGTGGGCTGATGGGAAAGACATGACATGTGACAACACGGTAGGTGTATAAGTAATCTCATAAAATAGTTTAATCGAAATTATCAGCATAGACTTGCTTACATATAGTACTCGGTAGGAAATTATAACTCAGGTACTTATAATAATATGATAGACGCGCCAAGCAAACATAAAATGTAAGCGTGAGCAATGATGACCATGTAATAGAAATAGGGCAAGCATTCAAGGTGACACGTAATGCAACTAAGGCAATCATACAAGTAAATGGGCAATCGATGATGATTCACGCATTAGCAGTCATGGTGTACCATGTATAAGAGTCTAATGTGAAGGTACATATATACGATATGTACGTTCATGGTCAAAACATTTTCAGGTGATCTTAGAATTTCATGCCCTCCCCTCTAACATAACTTAAGGAAACTACCCCCACCATTTCATGGTCCTTTGTAAATTAGGCATAGTTGATCATGCTATGCATAATTTAGGAAAAACTATGAATACTCGGGCTAGTTAACTTTCGTCATGTTCTAGGTTTTTGCAAAATGTTTTAGTTGGTTATAGTTGCGTTTTTATTTTAGAAAAACAAGCATTCTCTATAACCTTGGCTCTGAATACCAATCTGTCAGACCCCGCTAAGAGCATAAACATGTGGCGCGACGTTTTGATTACATTGCACAAGATACAAGATATACCAAGATTTGTTACAAGAAGTTTAATTTACATTGTTACATTAAATACGGTCTTGAAAGTAAGTTACGCATGTATTTAGGAAAACGTCTTAGTCAATGAAAAAACTTGAACTCCATTTACCTTCTGTTTAAAAGCTGATCACACCTGAAAATAATACTCTAAAAGGGTCAACATAAAGTTGGTGAGCTCGTAGGTTTAGGATTAAACCCAGTTGCTGTGCCAGAATTTAAGTAGAGGACAATTGTGCAATATGAAATAGTATGCATGCAATAGTATATAGAATCCTGACATAGAATCACATGATATCATATCATTCAACCCAATTAACAATCTATAGTGTTCCACGCGCATATTGTCCTCCGAACCTATTGCCTACTAGCTGGAGCTAACCCTAGGTCGGAAAAGTTGTCCTTGCATAGTAGTTCACATAGAACTCATGCACAAAATGATTTGTTCCGCAGAACTTGTTCCAATAGTCCTCATGTCATTCACATAGCATTCATAGGCACATAGCATTGTCCAAAAGAAATAGAATTTTTGCACAGATGAAAAGCATTGAAAAGCATTTGAGTATCATTTTCCCCCAACAGAAAAGTGTTTAAAAGTGGGGCTACGAGAACTCACCTAAGATAAGATGATAGTAGCTAAAATAGATTGTCTCTGAATAGTGCACAACAGTACCCGACAACGACCTATTAATGAGTTTTACCTTAGTGATATGTTTTATGATAACAACCTTTCTTACAAACGTTTGCGTTTAAGTTCGTAAAAGTGTTTGTATAATTGTTATAAAGGATTTCATTAAGAAATTGACTTGATTCACTTGGGTCAAAGTGCAATATAGATATCTCTTGAGAGTTGAATTGGTGTGTCATGACTAGATAGGATGTTAAGAAATTAGAAGTAAATCCGGTAAGGATTTGTCAAGGAATGAATGACGATATCAAAGACGTGAGATTTATTAAATAAATACAGAGACACACATAAAATGAACATTAAGGAATCAAGGATGGAGGAAGTAAGAACTTAGAAAATTAAGAACCTTAGAACTAAGAACTAGACGAATGAGAACATCGAAATGAGAATAAAAGAGATTTCATTCAAAATCTGTAAAAGAAAGTAAAATAAAAGAAATCGAACATGTTTTCGTAATTTAAATCCCATTATCCCAAGTTAGTTTGACAGAACATACTCGATATAGGTGCTAATAATGTTTTAGATACATAAGCTAGACGTTAGGAGTTTTTTATAAAAATCATGTTTTTCGTCCTTTAGTCGGGCGTTAAAATAATAATATTTTATTATTTTGTCTTCTTGTCGAGATTTTAGAAATTAGTTCGTGTCATGGGTATAAATATGATTTCAGTTTATTAGTCAAATTTTAGTACCATCGTTTACCAAGTAATAATTATTATTTTAGTACCATCGTTTACCAAGTAATAATTATTATTTAATAATTAGGGGTTTTGTCCTTTTATCAAACTTTATGAAAACATGAAGTTTCAGAATATTTTTTTAAGTGTAAGCTATTTTACAAAATTTCGGCATGACCCATTTGTTTATGAAAGTTTCCCAAGGTTTTCAACACGTTTCTCAATTTAATAACTTTCCGGCAAAATGCCAAAAATCTAGGTTTACGTGTCGTTTTTCCCAAATTACACTTCGAATGACTATTTTGACCATTCTAAACTTATAGAAGTATAATTCGATTCAAAATCCATTTTAGACACGTATGTTTGTTAGTGTTCACTCATTGGGCCTTATGGTCCATTAGAAAATTCTTATATATATATATATATGTAGTCCAAGTTCTAGCCTATTTAGACGTTGGGCATAATGGCCCGTTAAGATTTTCATAATTAGCCCGACAGGAAGAAAAGTAAAATTATTTAATCCTTATTGGGCTTTTCGGCCCAATAAGCCTATGAGTGTATTTTATAATGCAATAAGCTTGAAAATAGCCCAATAAGGAATAAGCAATAAGCCTTTAGTTTGCCAAAATAAGTTTAGAAAATAAAGCATGAAATAGGATATGTTGCGGTCAATAAGACGAATAAGCCGTAGCTCATTCTCTTATTGGGTCGTGACCTTAATAAGCCTAAAATAAGTCATTATAAGCCCGTATAGTAAAATAAGCTCGAAGGTCGAATGATTTTTCTGAAATAAGCCACAATAAGCTGAGAACTAAGCCAACTAAGCATGACAGGTCCAATAAGCCCAAGATAAGCCACGGCTTATCTCGGCTTATTAAGCCGTGAGGCTTGTTTGGCCCAAAACCGTCAATAAGCCCTCGAATAAGCTAGTAAGCCCTTAAACAAGTATATGATAAGCTAATAACCTCTAATGAGTTGAAAATAAGCCAGAAAAAATGATAATGGGCCGAGCCCATGGCTTTTTTTCTTTCCCTTGTTGGGTCGTGACCATACAAAAGCCCAAAAACACAAATAAGCTCTAACGAGTGGGCTAATAAGTCCTATACGAAAATACAATAAGCTAATAAGCTTAGTTAAGACAGAAATAAGCCGGATAAGTCATGGGCCGAGCCCATGACTCTTTCTTTATTTTTTGTTGGGCCGAGACACGAAACAAGCCAAGAGCTCCAATAACCACTAAATGAGCTTATTTTTAAGCTAGTTGAAAAATAAAAAAGAATAAGCACTTGACCTAAGATATCATTTTACCATTACATCCAAAATATTTAGATGACAATTCTTTTGTTTCCCCTTTTTGGCCACGTCGAGTCTAAACGCACCTTTTAAAACATTTGTTAAACTTTTAAGTTTTAATTTTTAGAACGATCAACTTATACAACTAGTATTAGAACATTATAACAATCATGAAAGAATAAGAATTTAAGGTTTTAAAATACTTACAAAAGAGGGTTTTCAAAATGAGGATTAAAGTTCGAATGTACAACCCAAACATTATTTTCGTTTACCCACGCCTATTATAACTTAATCCTTACGCGTTCTTGCTTCCGTGTCCAAAATCAAACTTGAAAAATGAAGTGTGTGTGTAGGTTGTGTGTTCATCCGAAACCAAGAAGAGAGGAGGAGAAGAAAAGTTGTTTTAGATGCTTTGGTGGAAATGAGGATATGTGTGTGTTTAAATTTGAAATTTGTAGGACAAAGGACTAGATGATTCTCCAAAAATGTGGGAATGGTGTTCCCTTGGGGGTGGTCGGCTAGGACTAGAGAAAAAGGGATCCCATGTTTATTTTTTTGTCTTTTGTCTTGTGTCGGGATCATGTGTCGTGGTTTATTTTGAAAACAAATTGAAACCCGAAAGTTAGTTGTATTTTTATCGAATGTAAAATTGTGTTTATGTCAAATTTAAATATTCATACTATAGGTTTTATAGTTAAATTTCATTAGATTTAGTGCGGACTTGCGTTTTTCTCCGTTTCTTGTTAACTCTAAGCAAAACCCAAAATTTGCATTTATTGAAATGTTATTGATTACTATCAAGTAATATATTAAAAAGAGTCTACCTTAGTCATTTAAGACATTTAGTCATAATATTTAACCACTATCATGTCGGTACGCGTTGTTTTGAGGTTTTATAGCACGCGAGAAAACTTCCCGGTAAGTGATTAGACTTAGCTGTAAATGTTTAGTATGTAGTAATTTGTAATAAGATAGCTTATCATAGAAGAAATATGTTTGGTTGACAGACGGTTTCACCGTAACTGCTTTACGCATCGCAAAAGTCAACAAAAGTCAAAGTTTTAGTTGTTTTATAGAATTTGATGAAATAGTGGCATGTAGTCATAGTATTTAGGATACTATGGCCTATGAAAAATCACCGATTGTCACACTTGTATTACTCCATGTGTAGGAGCTTGGCTTGTAATTCTTTAGACTATGTGTTGTGATTCGACAAGTCATGACACAAGTATCCACTTGTTGTCGGAAGACGTCGTGACACTTTCATGGTATGCATTTTAGTGTTCTCTATATTGACACCATGTGTTATGACGATCAATCCTTCCGTCATGCCTTGTGTTTTCTCCTTAGACGGGGTGTGACTAATTGGTATCAAAACCAATAGTTATAGAGAACTAGGTGGTTTGGCCTATACTATAACCTAGTAACCTTTATATAGCTTACATAATAGGATCTACGTGTGCGGTTTCCTCTTATACTTGCTTTTGTGCGTATTATCGTCTATCGTCTATCGTCTTAGAGAAGTCAATCACTGGGCTGTGTGAGCCAGATACTGAGTATATATAAATATGGTGGCCAACGTAATTATAGATGCATCATGACCCATGCAGACTTGGTGATCTTGTTTACTCAAATCGGTGTTGAAACCAAAGGCCACGATTCGAACAATAGTATATAAGGGTCATCTATATACAAAATTCACCTCCTACCTATATCCTCCCTCGTGTAGATAATGACTCCAACAATGACAACACACAGAGTAAGGTAGAGGAGGTGGAAGAACTGGTAGAGGAGGTGGAAGAACTGGAGAGCAAACGGGCAAAGTTGGTGGACAAACTAGTGATCAAGGTGGCCAAGGTAACAGGGAGAATGGAGGCGTTGCCAAAGTCCCTAACTTCGATACTATCATCGCTCAGTAGTTGTAAGACCTACTTCCTACTATAGTCGCCCAAGTAGGTGATCACGTTATCAATCAAGGGTGTTCATAAAAAGAATTTGTGGCATGCAAGCCAAAGTAATTTGATGGTAAGGGTAGCGCGGTAGCTTACATCCGCTGGGTTGAGAAAATGGAGGCAGTACAAGATATCAGTAGTTGTGGAGACAACCAGAAGGTCAAATACTCTGCTGATTCGCTAACCGGTAGAGCACTGACATGGTGGAACTTAGAGGTCATAACTAGAGGTCATGAAGCCGCAATGGGCATGACTTGGGAAGATTTTAAGGCATTGATGTCACACCCCGCCTAGGCGGAAACACGAGGTGTAACATCATGGATATCATCACAACACAATGGTGTCAACAATAGAGAGAACTAAATGAAATAGATAAACAACTGAGACACAATGTGTCATGACAATATCTAACACAAGATAAAGGAGTCTTGCATTACGATAGGAAAGTCATACCACAAGGAAACATACTTCAAAAGTCTAAACAATCAAATAACAACCAAGTATCAAACAATTCAAATGACATAAATAAAATCTTTAGGAGAATGACTCCACATGCAAGCCTATGGTCTCACTAGCTACTCTTCCTAACGTCATTATCCTCAAGACGATTACCTGAAAATGATGCTTAAAAAACGTCAACATAATGTTGGTGAGAGTCATAGGTTTTAAGACACGATAATCAAATCCAACTGTAAATTACTGTGATAATAAAGAAAACATTGCAGGACAATAAATGAACTATCATACAGGCTAACATGCAAATCCAATCAATCACACAAATACTCAGAAAACGACTACAAGACGTCTCATATCGTACCAAGGTCCCTGTGGTTACCCCCTTAGCCCAGGCCATAGATACTCCCAAAGTAACCTTCCTGCTCGCTAGGCCACATTACCATCCACTAAACAGGCCATGGATACCTGCAGGTGATCCCCCCTGACTTAGTTCGTAATTCTCAATATCACATCACAAAACACAACATACAATAGCCACGTATAGTCCATGCATCTTTGACAACACATTATCACAGTAATCAAAACAATTCAAACACTTTGCATCATTTCCACCCTAATAAATCATAAGAAAAAGAGGGGATATGAAACTCACTGATGCACAAGCAGCTTCCAATTACATCCCAACACAAAGCTACACAATACAAATACAATCGTGTTATACGCGACTAAGCCAAATGCTTATGTTCATGTAACACTCATATAATGGATGTCTAAGGGTTTAGTTAACCATCATGGGTCACCCCGAAACCATGCCCAACCTTAACCATCACTTGTACAAAAACTGGTATTGGTCACTCCAAAAATGTGTGATGATATACATATGGTCACACGTGTTTTTTTGGGTGTTTGTCTAATGACCTTCATAATTTATACCAAATAATTAACATGTTCTTTTTATTTGATTTTATTCAAGCTACCTTTGATTTCAAAGTATTATTACATGTGTAGCCTACTCAAATTAAAATCAAACTTCAAAAAAATGTCCTATTTGGATGTGATTGACACACCCAATAATTTATATCCAACTCTATTCTACATTACTTAGACATGCAATCCAGAGTCATTCTTTAGGGTTTCCTTTATATTCTATGGTACTTAACTAATGTGATGGGATATGCTTTATTCCACTTTTAAGTATTAGTTTTACAATTCCAATAACATGAACTATTTCTGACCGTAATTTACTGTTTTGATACTTTTAGTGTAAAAATCTTAGACAATCTCCGACCTTGAACCTTTCGAGGCCAGTATTTTCTGGAAACTAGATGTTGGGCTACTGTTTAGCACAAGTACATAAGAATATACGTTTTTATCATCAAGATATCAGTCGTTGAACACGACCTAAAATTCTGCTCCAACCTAAATCATGATTTATTGCGATCTAACCCTAACCAATTACACCAGCATGCTTATAATTCATTACTAATCACTCCCTATCAGCTTAAACATACATTAATTTACAATTTTTTATCCCTAATCCATCATATATTAATTGTTACATGAAAACATTAATTTATCTAAGATAAACCATACTTACCTTTGTTCATTAACACTAAATCACCAACACTTGAATGATCTTAAATCTTAGCTCAAAGTCGATCCTCCTAGGGTTTGGGGATGAAGAAAAAACGTTTGGCATCCAGAGGGAGGGGAATTTAAAATGACTTGGTTTGATATTTTCTTTACATAAATTATACAAAAATTAATCACATTAGAAGTTGTATTATCCTTAAACTCTTTTTTTGTTTTCCTTCTTTGTGTCGTCCCATACCCATACCCGTCCCCCCCCTTTTATTTTTTTATTTTTTTATTATTTTATTAATTTAGCCCAAATTACCATAATTACCTAATGTTTTTACCATAACCTAAGCTAATTTATGTTAATACCTTTTTACATAAAGCAATATATTCAGATTTTCTAAAATAAAACTTTCATTCCAAATATCAACTTTCATATATATGGATAGTTTAATACTAACTTCAATATTTCATCCACAATTATTCCTTTCCATTACTTACAATTTTTATAAATGCTTAACTCTTAAAAATCCAATGAATTGATCATGCAATGCATGCTACCGTCTTTCATTTCCATTATCACCACACGTGAACAAATGATTACTTAATCTCCAAACTCAGATGAACACAAATAAGTTAATCATTTACCTCTAAAATGACTTCATGAACATAAGTAAAACCCACTTAAACATACATATAGAGCCCATAGCACGCAAGAAACATACACAATGGGACATTAGCCATTTATTAAGGTATAAACTAATCCTGCTCTAATCACGGTTGTCACACGTCACCCAAACTTAAGATTCATGAGAAGAATTACACTACACATGACTTAGAGCTTAGAGCTGTAGTGTTTGCTCTCAAAATGTGGAGACATTATTTGTACGGCACGAAATGCGTTGTGTTTACTGATCATAAGAGTTTGCAACAATATTCTAGGATCAGAAGAGTTGAACATGGAGTCAATCGTAGATGTTAGGAGCTGTTGAGCGTCCTATGACTGCGTGTTTGTTTTCATCGGGAAAAAGCGAACGTGGGGGCGGGATGCCTTGTGACGAATGAACAGGATTTAAGCCACTACGTGTTCGGCTTTAGTTTGACGATTGGTCTGAACCTCCCTGTGCAGATCTTAGAAGCTCAGGTTGAGGAAAGAAAGGAAGAGAATTATGGAACAAAAGATCTGTGTGGTATGATTAAGAAACTAGAGAAACGTACTGATGGAACGTTGTGCTTGAATGGGAGAAGTTGGATACCTTGTCGATGTAACTTAAAGAGAGTTGATTTCTGCA
Organism: Tanacetum coccineum; assembly: GCA_026074375.1. NCBI lineage: Eukaryota > Viridiplantae > Streptophyta > Magnoliopsida > Asterales > Asteraceae > Tanacetum > Tanacetum coccineum. The sequence goes on along the minus strand of BQNB010014813.1, from coordinate 27,757 downwards.
CGAGTACATAAGTCAAAAGTATTCGTACATCATGGATCGAATTCAAGATGTACCAGATTTAATTTGCTGTATGTGGCAGAATATGTAATGGATGAGATTGCCACTCGTCTGTAAATGTTTGGACCCGTGCAAAGTCAATGCCGTTTTACCAAAAATCATCTGTTTTTCGGCTTCCAACATGTAGTTTCCAGTACTGGAAGTGGGAGAACATTAACTATGGATTTTGTTACTAAGTGCCAAAGGAACACTTCGTTGGTTCAAGATTTACAATGTGGGTTACTATGAGACCAACTCACATATAGTATGCTTATTTCCTCTTACCAATGAAGGAAACACGACTCAATGGAAAGTTGACGAGATAATACTTGAATGGAAGTAGTCTCGAGGCATGAAGTACCTGTTTTCGATTTTTTCTGTTCGAGACTGTGGGTTTACACCTTCATTTCTGGAAATCACTGAACAAGAGCCCTAGGTACTTAATTGGATATGATAGTACGGCGTACCATCAATTGGACTAATGGTCAGAGTAAAGAGAACCATCCAAACCTTGTGAGGACATGCTACGTGTTGTGTGATTGAATTTTGGCGAGTAACGGTATGGTAGATACTCTTACTTCTGGGGCGGTTGCCTACAATCAACAGTTATCACACGAGTATAAATGTTGCACCCTTTGAATTCTTATGGCCGAAAGTATAGATCGCTATTTGTTGGGCTGGGTTGGTGAACGCTCAGCTCAATGGTCCGGAAAATTGTTCATGAATCAACTTGAGAAGATCATTCTGATTAAGAGCGTATTTCAAGCTGCAGAGATAGACAGAGAGCTAGGCGACAGGAGACGTAAGCCATTGGAGTTTGAGGCTGGAGATAAGGTTATGTTGAAAGTGTCACCATGGAAAGGAGATATCATCACAGATTCAAAATGCAATTGACAATGCTATTCCTTCTTTAGTTGATGCATCTGTACGCAGTTATATGTCGGGTCATATTCTTCATGTTCATCCGGCACAAGTTCAATCATCCTCTGTTCCAGAACAACAACATCAATTGTACCTTGCTATGAAGGCTGATCCTCTGTTACAACAACAAGACATAGCAATCTGGTTGGCTCTCCAGATGAAGTTTGAGAAGACTCAGGTACCACAAACTGCTTGTAGATCTTCTGCCGTTCGCACAAGAGATCAGGACGATCCTCATGATGATGCTCATCCTGAGGGGGAGAATAGTGCAAAAAGGCAGAAGACATCGGAGTATGAAGCATATGTATCTGGAGAGTCATCGTCTGGACAAGTTAATGTAGAGGAACCAGGTCCTTCTACTTCAGGTAATCAAGAACAAGATGATGAATTTGATTTCTGGACTGATTCTTATGCTTCTGATGATGATGAGATTCCAACTAAGCAAGTAACACAAGACATCATGGAAGAGATATCTTTGACAATTGATGAAGCTAAGTTGAAGAAGATGGCGGATGAGATGCTAAGACAAAGATGTACTTCAGGAGATGAACATCAGTATCACATTGATCAGATGAAGAATTTCTTGCAAAGTGACATTGTTTGGGAAAGCAGAAAGGAAATTCTTGTCTCTCCGCATCCACGAAAGATCACACCATTAGTTCAAAGCTGTCAAAGAGATCCTGAAGCTCCAGCACTATCTCTGATCAATCAAGACCTTTTGTACTTGAAGAAAGGAAATTCAGGTCCTGAGAAGATCGTTTTGTCACTTCATAAATTTCCAGCAATTGTCTTCAATGATGATGATATTGAAGAACGGACTTCCAGATGGGTTAATAAGTGTATAAAGAAGTTTAATCCTTATGCAAGATATGGTGTTGAAAACTGGAAGAATCCTCATGCGAAGATCTTCTACATAAGGAGACAGAAAGAACCTGGAAGACCGAAGGAAGAGATCTATTCAAACTCTAAGATCGTTCAAGTCATCAAGACATACTGGGAATTGGGTCATGAACATAAGTTTATCACAGAGATTGTGGCAAGAAGAGCTAATGATTGCATAGTGTCAATAACCGAGCCAGATTACAAGAACCTCAATAAGAATGACATTGAAGACATGTATCTGCTGATCGTGAATAACAAGGTACCTGATTATGCTAATACAGGATTGCTATGGTCTCTATCAGTGTTCATCAGGAGTTCAGTGATATGGGAAAGAGTGCACGATTTTCAACTTGGAATCGAAAGCTATCAACAGAAGATTAATCTCACTGCACCAACAATTACATTCCCAGGAATTGAAGAATATGATGTGTTTTCTATTGTCTATGAGCCCGTACATGGAATCATTTACACTAATAGCAAGAAAGAGAAAAGGGTGATGAGACATTCAGAGATACATAAGTTTTGTGATGCAACACTGAGAAGAACGCTTGAAGGACTAAAGAGTTATTATAATGATGTCAAGTATGGCTATGTGCAAAAAGAACTCACAAATGATGAAGTTGAGTTTCTTAAGTTGTTTGAAGAAGAGATTGAAGTTCGATTGAATTATCGAGATCAAATGAGAAGATGGGAGATGTACGTGAATGGAAGACCACTTGGACCAAGGAGGGAACGCCCAGAATAATCGACCCTTAGGGGGAGATTGTTAGGTTTATGGAAAAGTGTCGATTATGTGGTTTTATTATATTTTGTTATTAGACTTTATTTTGTTTAGTTTAATATAGCTTGTAATAAGGTTTATTATGCTTTAAGTAAGAAATAGCATAATAACCAAAGTCTAGGGACTAGTATTGACAAGTTAGGAAAATAAGGAAGGGAAGCCTCCCTCCCATTGCCTATAAATAGCCCTCTAATCTTCATTAGAGGGTGATGCCCTTGTAATTAACTCTCATTTTCCCTCCATAATAAGATTTGAATTTTCCCTTTACTTGCCCTCATTCTCTCTAATCTTACATGTTGATATGATTGATTCAAGATTCATGTGACCTATCAAGTGGTATCAATCGCCAATAGAGAAGTAGAGTGCTTGATTTGTGCGTGATTTTGTTCGACCGAGAATCAAGAAGTGATGGTTTCCGAATTCGGTTGGTGCTATTGAGGTTTCGAGATTGATTTTGGCTGTGATTTCGAGTTTTTGGACGTTATTGTGTTCTCGGAAGTGTTCATTTCATTCTCGGAAGTGTGGTTTTGATTTTCGGTTGAAGCTTTGCATTCTCGGTAGAGTGGTTTTGAGTTTCGGAAGACTTTTTCTTGTAAATTTAGCAATTTCAGTACGAAATATCAGTGTAATAGATATATTCGATCTTTTGGTTCTATCAAAAATCGTTTATTAGGAATTCGGTATTAAACTCGGTTTTATCGAGTTTGTTAAGTTCACAAATTCGGTTCCATCGAATTTGTGATATAGGGAATTTTACTAAGTATAAACTCGGTAATAAGCTTTACAAGTCATTTTACACTTTCATTTCACGGTTTTATCGTGTTTTGAAGTGTTAAATATCGGTTTTTCAAGATTTACTAAACTCGGCAATCAAATTCGGTTTCATCGAATTTGAGTTTTTAGAACACTTGGATTATCTAGTCATCATAAAATTCGGTTTCATCGAATTTGTGGTTATTAATAATTCATAACTGTTGGATTTTAACAATTTAGGCTTACCGAGTTTATAGTGAATAGTGTTACCGAATTTGAGTAGTTTGCAGTTTACCGAGTTTATTATTTGAAGATTTCCGAGTTTGATAGTGTACTGTTCGAGAAGGGTATTCGTTGTCAGATTACTTTTTGTTCGTGAACAGTGTTACCGAATTTGTCTACTGTTACTGAGTTTGGATATTTTCTCACAAATCTCACTCATATTCGTCTAAAAAGATCCAATCTTTGAATCTTAAGACATGGCGACAGTCAAAATATACCAACAATCCCTTGCTGATGCCGGTTCTGAGACTAGGCTACCCATGCTTGAAAGGGGTAGTTACATACCTTGGGCGAGTAGATTCAAATGATTTCTTAATCGCAAGAGGGAAAACCGGAAGTGGTTTGTCAAAGCACTAGAAGATGGCCCTTATGTGTTTAGGAACATCACACCTACAGGTTCAATAATACCAAGGTTGCAAGAAGTAGAGGATCTTCAAGGAGACGACTTATTGTACTATGATGCGGAATTAGAACTCATGAATATGATTCTTCTTGCTATTCCTAATGAGATTTACAATTCTGTGGATTCTTGTAAGACGGACAAGGAAATGTGGGCTCGTGTTGAACGTTTGATGAGGGGAACTACACAAAACCAAGTTGATAGATAAACATGGTTTACAAATGAATTTGATCAATTTGTTGCTGAACCAGGAGAGTCACTAGTTTCAGTCTACAATCATTTTGCTCAGTTAATGAATGATCTGGAACGAAACAAAATGAAGTTTCCAACTGTTTCAGTTAACACAAAGTTTCTGAATAGTTTGCAACCGGAATGGTTGAAATATGTAACTCAAGTTCGTTTGGCTAAGCGATTGACAGTTGATTTGTTCGATGATCATTTTGATTATCTTTCGCAATTTGAGAAATTGGTTAATGCTTCAAGGGCAAAGAAGTTAGAAAAGTCTCATGATACTTTGGCTCTAGTAGCACACATGGGTTCATCATCCAGAAACACTTCTTCTTATTATGTGACACATATTCATCTGTAGTTGATTATGATGAAGAGTATGAGCAGGATGATGTTCACAACCATTCTGAGGATCCCCTAGCATCTGCTATGTTGTTACTTGCCAAAGCCATTACTCAAAACTTATCTAATCCAACAAACAATCGTCTTCGTGCTTCATCTAATACCATAAATCAAGCAGTCGTTCAAGGAGACATGGTGAATATTCAAACCAGAAATTTTGGTAATGTTGGAAGAAATAATAGACGAGTTTATGTTCAAGAAGAAGTTGTTGAGGGAATGAATGCTAAAAATGAGACTACAAATGTTCAAAGGATTGTTCGAACTCCGACTACAGGCAATACTTCAACGGGTCAATGCTATAACTGCGGTGGAAAAGGACATTATGCTAGGAATTGTCCCAAGCCAAGGGTTTGTTAAGGAGCAACAGTAAGGACGTCGGCGTATTGTAAGTTGTGGTTGTTTGTGTTTTTTCTTTAACTTCGTTTAGGCGTGTTTGTTGTGTTGGTGTGTTTTTTTTGTATGACGTTTTTGTTTACTGAGATTAGATTTTTTTTGTTGATTGACCACTTGATGTAGGGGGAGGGGGACTGTTACATAAACATAATGGTTATGAGAACATGAGATTGAGGAGAGGGTGTATAGCTTATGGAAGAATGTATGATAGGAACTGAGAAAAGGAAGAAGAAGAATGCAGTACCATGTGCGTGTTGGTTGGGGTTGGTGGCGGGTTTGGGTGTGTGAGGTGTTGTGTTTACAAATGAACTTGGATTCAATTTGTTTTTTGTTTGTCTTCGTGAATGTTGAAATTAAAATAAGAAACCGAGGAGAAGTCGCAAAATGGAAGTGAGGAGAATTTAGGGTGTGGGAGATTTGAGGAGTCGTTGTAGAGAGGAGAGATAGATGGAGAGTTAGTGATAGGGTTGATTGTAGTTTGATATAGAGGAGGAGGAGATTGGTTGGTGAGTAACTGTGGTGTTAGTTTGTGTTAACATACTTACCCTCTCAAATATCATAACGATCGGATTTAGATGATAGTTGTTTTGTCACTAGTTTTAGTCTACAATGTTTTTTGCTTGAGTTAGTTTAATGAATAGATTAATTTGGAAAAACGGAAAAAGTACAACTATCATGAAAGTTTTTCCAACTGTTTCAGGGTGGTTAACACAAAGTTTATGAAATATGTTTGCAACCGGAGGAATCTTGGTTTTTGAAATATGTGACGTCTCAATATGAGTTCATGTATTGGAGTCTAAGCAATATAACAATTGACAGGAAGTGTTGTACTTTCGTTCTCTTGTCAATATCGCGCAGCTATTCCGTTCCTTGATCTGTTATTTGATTATTCCTCTTCCCGCAATTTTGAGGTAGGACAAGTATTGGTTGTTGTTTAATGCTGTTTGCCCATTAGTCATATAGGGGGTCATGCAACAGCTGAAGAAGTACAAGGGTAGACAAAACAAGTTATGAGGACACTACTATTATCTATTGCTTATTGGCTTCTAGTTGATCTTAAGTCTGACTTACTGGGCGGTTTTAACAATTCCTCATTCATGTCCTAGTGATAGAGAAAGATAGATAGAGAAACGCACGCGATTTTCTTTTAGTGTATGGAACATATCATTTCTGATGACTGTAGTTGATTATGACTGAAGAAGATGTATGAGCAATAGAATATGAACGAGCCAGGAATGAAGAAGGACGATGGAGTTGATTCAAAACCCATTGATGAGAAAGGGAGCCATGATTGGCTAGGGGTACTGAGCTATGGTGGTGGAGTATTGAACTTGCCAAAATCCGAGAGAATCAATGTAGACGTAGAGAAAGAGTTAATACCGTACTAAAGATGTTCAGCAAGTGAAGCATTGAATTCGATCTTATCTTCGAGTATTGTAAAAGTTACGCATCGTGATACCGAGAAAATCAGAAGGATAAAGTTGGATGTTAGACAGAAAGAAGAGAGTACGGGACAAAGGGGTTGGAATCTTTAGTGGTCACCCCGGTTGAAGTTGGATGCATCGTGTACAGTTTTTCTAAAGTAGGTGATGTATGATTCAGATCAGCAAAACAATTTTATAGAAAGGTTTTTCGACGGGACCATCGCTGACCCTCTGGGTTCTTGCAATAAATATATCCCATAGTTGTCTGTTTATCTCAGTTTGATCCATAAAAATAAATGTCTATCAAACATATAGACCTTGTAACAAGTATATATGTTCCCCCAGGTGTGCTCGTCGTACTGAATACTAGATGTCCTAAGATTCGCGAGACATTGTCTTATTGCATTTGGAATACGCGCGCTAGTAGAGACTCATCATTCTTTTTGATAGCCACCGTTTACTTCGTCGAGAAGATAACAGTCAGTAGCGTTGTGTCTAGATTTCTCTCGTTCTCGTAGATGCATATGATATAAGAAGAATATGCTTATAAGTTTGCCTCGTAGTTTTTGTTTCAGTGATTTTTAACCTTATAGAACCTTTGTATTTGATTGTATGCTTCGTATTTTAATTTTGATCTTTTCAGGTTTGTGTGTTTCTCTGTCATTGCTATCTTTGATCTTGTTTAGTACCTATAGTCTCTTAGTTTGTAATGATCAGTTGTTTAGATATAGAGATAGTATAGAGTTATAATCCTCTCAGATCTCTCAATGATATATCATATTGTAATAATAGGCAAATGCGATCGCTATGGTTTAGAAAGAATTTCAGTAGTCTCAATAAATAAAAGTGAATTTTTCTCGCGCCTCAGTGTCGAGCTAATGATGAACAATCATTTTCACAGCTGATAAGTATACAGATTAACTGATCATTGACGCTACATAAGTATACTAGTGCAGAAAATGAGAGACAAGTAAGATGAGCACAATGTGTAAAGTACATAATGTAATAAGAAGTTAGGACAGTATCAAGTGTTATACTCTATTTATATTTCCTCTTAGTCTAAGAATTTTTAATAGTTTAAATCAGTCATGTTTTATTAAGCATAGGATGCTCTGTTATATGTGTATATAACTACACTCACAGCTATATCAAGTATTTCTTTTTCTTGATGAAATATTTGGTCTTGTACGTCTGAGACTGTGATGGTGTTGTGAGATCATCTGAGAAGAATTGTTCCATACATGGTACTGGTTATGAATGTGTGGTTTTAGTTGTGTTTCTACTCTCTGGCTCTAGAGTGTTTTATGAGAGCTCCTAAATATTGACTGGAGTGTGTCTAGCGTGTAAGTTTGATCTACATGGTGAGCTTGCTTATGAGTGTAATGGATTGTGATATCATTATTGTAAGTGGAGTTAGTCAAAATAGAATAATTCAAGAGACCGTCGCGAGTACTTCATAGAATGCAGACGTCGGAATATCATCGCGCGTAATTCCCAAAAACTTGAAGTCTTTCAATTGATTCAAGACCTAAGCATATGCTTAAGTGGTGTCGTATGAATTTGCATAGAGAAATGTGTGGCGATAGACTACGTAACCGGGGAAGGGTGATCAGCTGCCCACATAGGATAGTCTAGAATTGATACGTTTAGAGTAGTATCATTAATTGAGTGTGAGAAGGAGTTCGATTGTCTCCTCGTTTGTCCTCTTAACCAGGTGTATATATTGGGAAGCTATGTCTACTCAAGTCATGAGTATATCTAGTAGAATGGGTGATATGTAGCTGTGCACGCATTATTTTGTTGTGCGCAGTGCACGTTATCAGTGCTGGGGAGTGTGATGTGATTAAGGATTTGCTGGTTGGCGTTGTAGTGAAGAGTGTGGTCTAGCTCGCGAGGGTGATGGTGTGAGAGCTTTGATGTGTTCTTGTGTGTTCAACATAAGTTACAATATTTAAGAGTAAGAAGATGCTGAGAATCAATAAAGATAAAAAAGAGTGAAGAAGAGAATCGAGGAGAAGGAGAAGAGAGAAGAGTAGAGAAATCAAGTAGATGCACAAAAAGATGAGAAGTGACTAAAAGAGTCTAGAAAAGATAATTGCGTTGTGTCTGTTTTTACAAACTTCAAACGAGAGAATCTTAATCACAAATCCCCGGCAGCGGCGCCAAAAATTGATTGAAGCAATCTTATACACGTAACTATAAAATATAATATGATAGAAAATTACCAAATTACCCTTGAGGACAAAGGTAAAAAGAAAAATCTTCACAAATATATATAATATAATACGTATATTAACCGGGAAGTATGATTCCCGGGTCGTTTCCCCAACGATTTATGAAATTGAAACCACGTTCTTGTTTGGACAATGATTTGAATTGATTCGAAGTTTGATTTGATTATCTATTTCTACAAATTAAATTTAACAATTAAAATAAGCAACGATAACAATTAAGCTAGAAAACAAGTAACGGGAGCAAATAAAACGCGATAAATAAGCAACTAAAGCAAAATTAAACCCTACAAATGCAAATTTAATTTCTAAACCTAAGTTAAGACAAAAGAAAATTTTAAGAAAAAGAAATTTTTTTTTATTATTTTTGTATTTATTATGAATTAAAAACTAATAAAATGAATTAGAATCCTAGAAAATAGCAAATTAATTCCTAAAAATTCTAAAAAATGATTTTTAACTTTAGAAAAATCTATGACATGATAAAAACTTAGAAAACTATTCTTAACTATTTTTAAATTTAAAATCCTATTTTTAAAACTAAATTAAAAAGCTTAAAAGTGAAATTAAAAATCTAAAAATGATAAAAATGATTTTAATGCATGTAAACCTTAAACTAATTATTTTAAAACTAAAAACTATTTTTTGTATTTTTTAAAATTATTTTTCTATTTTTATTATTTTTCTAAAAAAATTAACTACGAAAAATTATAAAAATTAAAGGAAAAGAGAGAAAAATCCAGAAAAATCAACAAAAGTCCTAAATCAAACAAGGAATAAGGGAAAAATAAGAAAACACTCTCAGCTTATCTAATAATCTGAGAAAAAGTCTAGATTAGCTACGGCTTATCTTATGACTAAGGGCTCAAAAAGATGTTAAAGTTAATATGCATACAAAGCCCAACGGATAAGCTATTGTAGCACACTTGGTAAGACTATGGGTTTGTGAAGCCAAGGTTGGGGGTTCGAGTCCCATGCCTTGGTTTTTGCTATTTTTTTTTGAAAAGCTAAAAAGCAAAAATGAAGAAAAGCTAGGAATAAGCTACTTTTGTGAAAACAAAACTTTTGAACACTGAAAAATAAGCTAAAAGTAAACTGAAAAGCTTGACAGATTAACTAACTTAATATTTTTGGCTTTTATCAATTTTTAGAACTCAAAAACTAACAATAAGCTACACTAATGAACTATAAGCTTATTAACTAATTAAGTCTATCCTAATAAGCTGAAAAAGAAAGAAATGAGCACAAATAGATAAGCCATAAGCTAGGTTATCACAATAAGCACTTAATGAAACTATGGAACTAATCAGTCCCTAAGGGCTACTTAGAGCTTAAAATTAGGCTAGCAAATAAGCTTTTTAACAAGTTTTGCTTTTTCAGATAGCTTAACTCAAAGACTATATGAAAATGCTTTTTGAAAAGACTTTGGAAAACTATAGCTTATTGAAAAAGCTTAACAAAACAGACAGTTTACTCAGCTTTTGCTGAGTTTGGTTTTGGAAAATGAAAAGACAAAATGCTTATTTAAAAGCTAAAAACAGATGACAAGTTAAGCTAGATTTTACAAACTAAATCTAAACTAATGAAATATGACCTATAAGCTACTTATAATCTGAAAATCAAAAGCTAAATGCTATTTTAACCCACTGAAAATGAAGCTAGAAATTAGCTTTTTTTTTACTGATCTACTACTGATGCACTTGACAATTTTAAACTAAAAACTTAGAATGCAAATGACAGCCTAAGTAAAATGTTTCTACTACATTTAAAACTCAAAATGAAACTAAAATGATTACTAAAAAGCACCTCAACACAAAACTTATTAAAAGAGCTAAAGACTTAACTAAATTTAACAGAATCAATCCTAAGCTTTGAGTAAACCTTGAAAACCAAATTCAGCTTTTAAAAACTACTTGAAACTGACTTAATGTCTTAAATTGAACTAATCAAATTGAGCTAAAAGCACAAAAGGCCACTAGGCAGTACTAACTAATGTTAGTACTGCTTGTGCCAAACACCCCCTTAGAACACTAATTTTCATTTTTAAACTAAGAAATGATAAAATAAGCTAAAAGAGATGACACTAATGCAAACTGAATTCTAATAAGCTAAGTTCCATAAGAAATAAGCACTAGTACTGAATGAAATAAGCTAAACACTTTTGAGCTGTATTTTTAGCTTTTTAATGACAGAATTAAAGTAAATTTATATGAAAACTTAAGACAAATTAATAGAAACTAGGATTAAGATGATGAAGCTATTAAAAGACTAAATGAGCACAATTAAGCTAATGAAAAGCAATGATAAGCTAAAAGTAATTGAAATAGAATTTTAAGCTTTAATAATGAAAAGAAAAGTGTACCTTTGATCTCAGCCCAAACAGAGATCAATTTGCTCTTATTGAGCTGTCTACAAGCTAGTAAAGTCCTATGAACTCTTCCATTGCTAGTTCATCATCCAAAAAGCTAAATCCAAATCAAGCATAGGTATTAAGCTGGTTTTAAGGGTTTGAGTTAATTAGATGGCTTATTTGAGCTTAATCTGAGCTTATAGACTTAGAGAGCTTGTAAAGAGCTTATTAGAGCTTATGTAATAGTAAGCAGCTTATGAAAAGTAGGTAAAACGCTTTTTGGAAATAAAGGAGCACCAACAAATTTCATAAAACAAACTATGATTTTATTACTATTTCAAACAGATTACAAAACTTGAAGTGAAATTACAAAAGCTTAAAAGAAAATTACATTTAATTGAAAAATTACTTAAACTACTAAAAGCTAAAACGGGAAAAGAAGATGTGTGTGTGTGAATGTTTATATAGCCTTCAGAGAAGCTTCTAGGTCCTGGAGTTTGTTAGACGCTCCCATAAATCCCTGCCCTTGAATCTTGCCAATCATTGGATCTCTATTCTTGGCCCTAGGATTGTTTTGATGAGCACACGGATTGCCAGCGTGGCAATCTGTGATGTGACCCTTTGTGCTTCTTTTGGGCATGTTTTAGTGTAATATCTCATTTATCCGTGTGCTTCTTCCATATCCACGTAGCATTCCTTGACCCTTTTTACCAATGAAAGCCTTTGATGACGTTTTCTTGTGCCATATCCTTGCTTAGCCCTCGAATAACCAAGCCACGTTGCCAATTTGAATTATCCCTTTGATTTTAACATGAGGTTAACTGTAGAAGATGATGAATAGTAAAAAACGTTATTTCCCGCTCATTTCTTTCATAAGGGTGCGTTTAGTTTTGACCCGGGTTAAACTTGTTTGACCTTGGGCTTTTAATAAGGAAATTGGGCCAAAGGGTATTTGTTTTGGGCTTAAGTAAGGGTAACAGGTTTATGGGTTTTGGGTTAAATAAAGAAGATAACGACCGTTAGTCTCTTTAAATAAGAGAACTAACGGTGTTAGGGTTTAAAGGTTATTTTTGCAAATTTGGTTTAACTTTAAGGGCTTTTGTGGAAATTTGAGGGTTTTTTTGTCTTCTTGTGGTTGACTTTGGTTGACCATGAGTTGACTTCTCGACCTTTTTGTAGAAACTACCGGCTCTTTATATGCTCTTCCGTTCCCGTGTCCGTGTTTGTCCGGCTTTAACCGTTTTCTTGCGATTTTTGCTATATCCATACCTACACAATCACAAAGACAAAATAGCACTTATGATGAAACTGCATACCAAAACAAATAACAGGCACTTTAGTGCTTATTTTTAAGCACTCAAACAGAACATTATGACAATAAGCCCTACACCTACTTAAAACCTATCCTAAAAACTACTTAAAACAGCAGAGATAAGACATTTTGAAATACAAATAAGCAGAGAAAAAGCTAAATTAAAAGACTACTTAAGCTGCTTTTGATGTTTTTGATTTTTCTATAAAAAGCTAAAATAAGCTAAAATCTAATTCTAATAAGCTAAAAACTACTTAATTCTAATCTAATAAGCTTAGTTAAAATAAAAATGAGCAAAAGCTAATGGCTATAAGTTAGTAATATCAAATAAGCACTTGGTGAAAACTATTAACCCAAACAGTCCATAAGGCGATTTTTAAGCTTATTTTTCAATAAGCTATAAGATCCTTATGGACTTTTAACTTATTACACTAAAAAGAGTACCTAAAATTCTACTTAAAACAATAAATGAAAAACATTTTGAAATTTAAATGAACAATGAAAAGTCTAAATGAAAACTGCTTATTAACTCAGTACATACTGAGCGAACTTATGGTTTTGAAAAGACAAATGGCTAATTTTTAAGCTAAAAAAAGATAAGTAAAAGATCTTTTAAGCACAAAATAAGCTAAATCAGATTGTGAGTGACCTAAAATCTACTTGAAACTTGAAAATTAAGACCTAATAACTACATTAACCATCTGAAAATTTAGATTTAAAAAGGCTACTTACTCTTTTTTGCTACTGATGCACTTTGCACAATAAATGACCAACTCTAAATACTAACAAATGCAGTTTACAAATCTCTATTATAACACCTAAAGTATACTTAACTAAGAGCAAATGAAGCAATTTAAACACTTAGAACATATTTAAGCTTAAAATGCATTCTAAACTAAATTATTTATAACAGATTTAAATCAACAACTAGTAAACTTGATAAAGACTAAATTAAACTTAATATTACCCTAAATCCTCTAACTATAAGCCTTAAAATAAGGTTATAAATCAATTTAAAAAAGCAAAAGGCTCTTAGCAGTACTAACTCTCAGTTAGTACTGCTATGCCAAACACCCCTTTAAAATGCAAAAATCCATTTTCAGCTTATAGTTTTGAGATTTAAAGCACAAACCTTAATGACCAGATACTAGACTGCTTATAACAAACTTAATAAACAAATATAAGTAATCGAATAAGCCAGATTAATAAGCTAAGACGCTATGCTATTATTTTTGGTTTTTTCAACTATTTTATATCAAAAGCTATTAAATAGAAATTTAAACTACAAACTAAGCACAATAAGCATTAAACAATAGTGATAAGCAACATTAAGCTAATAACATCAGTAATAAGCTAATATTAAGCAGTAGAATAAGCAGTCAAACAATAAGCATATAAAGTAAGCTTTAAAAGAGAGAAATGAAATGTACCTTAATCCCTTTGCACAAAACAGGGATAATAAGGCTCTAAGAGCTAATCAACAAGCTTTGGCTTGTTATAAACAAGCCAGTAAGTCCGTAAGCCCATCTACAATTGGCTTATCATCCTTTTTCAAAGCTTAGGTAAATTTAGAGGGTGAATTTGTTTGAGTAAAGCTTAGTAAAGCTTTGATGGCTTTACTGAGTAAAAAGCTAGCTTATGAGTATATTTAAGAGCTTATTTAGCTTAAGTAGACAAAAGAGAGCTTATTTAAACATTTTGCATAAAGGTAAATTATGAAAGGACAATTGAATTAAGAGTAAACTTTAACTTTTATTAATAGAAAACTGATTACAACTTGAAAAGGAGATTACAAAGACAGAATTAAAATTACATTTAATTGAAAATAAGCTAAAAAAACTATATTAAGCTAGTGCTAAAAGCTGGAAAAAGAAGATTAAGCTAGATATCCATGTGAGTGAGGAAGGTCTTGTATTTATAGGCTTGAGAGAAGGATCTAGATCTCTGCACACGTTCCTCCTTGATCTCTAAATCTAGGCCCTTCAATTCTTGCAATCATTGGATCCTTATTCTCATCCGTAGGATCAAAGTGTGAGCACACGGATTGCCAGCGTGGCATTCCGTGTGTCAGAGGCTTTGTACTTCTTTATCAAAGGATTTAGTGTAAATTTTCATTCCTTGTGTGTTTCTTTAGGATCCCGCGTGTCATTCCCTTTGTAAGCTTGACCAATCAGAGGCTTTGGTGACGTTTCCTTTTGCTGACATGATGCTTAGTACTCGAATCTTTGTTCCACGTCATCAATTGGGATTTACCCTTTGTTTTTGAAGCAGGGTAAATCGGAAGAGACGATGAATAGTAACAAACGGATTCCCGCGCCTTTTTCTTTTTATAACTGAGTTTGACTCAGGGGTGTATTTGTTGACTTGGGCCCGGGTATAAAGAATTGGGTCGGGTGAGGTTTGGGCTTGGTTATAAAGGTTTTGTTATAAAAGACTAACGACCGTTAGTCCTTTATTAATAAAAGGCTAACGGTGTTAGGGTTTTTGTGAATATGAGTTAACAATAAGGGTTTTTATGGTATTTTGAGGATTTTGTCTTTTATGAATTGACCAATGGTTGACTAAGGGTTGACTTTTGATGACCTTTTGCTAGAAACTTCTGGCTCTTGTGCACTCTATCTATAACACCCTGTGTTTTCAAGTCATTGACGACGTCGATAAATCTACTATTTATTTTTAGTGTCGTACGCGTTTGCTTGTAATTTCATGTATTAAGTAAAATCGCGTAAGCTAAAAATTAGAGTTCATTGTAAACGGGCATCAATCAATTAAGCGTTGGCATCAATAAAGTATTAAATAATTATTTTGAGAATAATTATGGTCATTGTTCATTTATTTTTATCGGTTACGTAAGTTAAATTCGTTTCGCGATAAAGTACGTTTAAGCATACCCGGAACCACAAAAATATTTCTCCGCTTCAACAAATACCTACGTTTTTATACAACGATCAAAGTTTATGAAACTTTATGCATATGAGCATACACATACATGTCCTATATAAATGCATATGTACAAAATAACAAAGACATTACAAGTATACTTTTATAAAAATAAACTACACTTTACTTTTTATACAAAAGTTTCACTTACACTCTCTTTTATAAAAACACAAGTAAACATGTAAAGTATATAAAAGAAACTAGCAAAACACAAATCCTTGTTTCCATGGGATGATGTCTCATATAGGGGACATAAGAACACAATTCATTAAGGAGGTATGGCCTAACTAGTGCATAGTAAATTTGACTATCTTTTCCCCATTTCCCTCACCATGCCGCCCCACTATTCCCCCCCTTGGACTAGTCAATGGTCTTTAGTCTTTGTTTTCCTTACTTTGACTAGTTCCTTATATATAACATGCATTCCTAAGTGTAATGTCATAAACTCTTTACACTTAACAACTCATTTTCTTTCTCTCTTTCTCTCCTAAGGTCACGGCTCACTAAGCCATCCCAAACAATCCATACAAAATTTATATAACCTATTTACATACACTCTCATATCATATCTAAGATACCTCAAAGTATTTTGAAGCCTTGATTAATTATTTACAAGTATTGAAGCAAGAAATCAAGATTAGGGTTTTATTTGGAAACAAGGGTTTTCTTAAGTGCAAGCTTGGGTTTTAAGGCTAAACACGGGTTTAGCATTTGTTTCTCATCATCATCATACATCATAAGGTCTA
>BQNB010014812.1:20222-74383 GCA_026074375.1 Tanacetum coccineum | reverse complement strand
GGTTCTTCCTTCTTCTTCTGAAAGCACGAGATGGGTGAAATGGGTTCCCATTAAGACCAATATCTTTATTTGGAGGGCTCAGAGATTGTATTCCAACTCGATATAATTTATCTCGTAAAGGTGTGTTGTTGGATTCGCTTGTCTGCCCGCTTTGTGATAACGGGGTAGAAACAACTCAACACGTGTTATTCCAATGTCCCATAGTGAGGAATGTCTTTTATCGTATTTGCAGATGGTGGGAGATAGCAGGAGAAGATATTGATTCCTTTTCGGAGTGGCAAAATTGGTTTCTTTCCATTCGTATGCAATCTGGTTCGAAGAATTTGTTGGATGGGGTGTTCGCTACTTTTTGGTGGTACATGTGGGGTTTTCGTAATAGGTCTATTTTTGATTCTTCCACCCCAAGGCGCTCGGTAATTTTTGATGATATAGTAGCTTTGTCGTTTAATTGGGTTTCGAGTAGATGTAATAAGTTTTTCTCGTGGGAGAGTTGGCTTAAAAATCCCCACTTAATTTCATTGTAATGTTCTTTTGCTAGCTCCTTGCTAGTCTTTAATAATAGTTGCCGTTCTAAAAAAAAAAAAAAAGATTATGGTGATAATGGAAAAGGAGGAGGTAATAGTTGACGCATACACTCATGAACAACTTACCTTGATGTCTGCATGAATTGATTTGAGATGTGGTTATTACAATTATCTCGCGAGTTTGTTTACATACCTTAATGTTTCGGAATTATTAAATGACTTTTGTTCACTTTGTTTCTTTTGTAGGTTCTACGATAGCTGCAAATTAGAATATCTGTAGGTAGAGGGTTAGAAGTTTTATTAGATTATTAATAGATGTTTCATGTTGGTATCTAATCAAAGTGCTTCTTGTCTTTGATTATGTATGATGTAACATGGATTTGTAGGTAGAGGTTCAGAAGTTTTAACTATTCATTTTTATTGCTCGTGTTGCTCACGGGTTATGAGCTAGTAAGTATATATACGGACGTTGTGAAACTGGACATCAAATAAAGCAGGTGTTAGTTAATAAAGGTCTAATGTTAATTTGACCGTTGACCCTTGACTGTTCACTATCGATGATATGTTAGCATAAGAGCCCACGGCCCATTTAGCTTTTAGGTTACACCCTTTGTTTGTCCTATAAATACTCATTGTATTCTCTTTGTTTTTGTAACACCCTCATTTCTACAATATAGCAGCGGAAGCTAATCTAGGGTATTACTTCATGGAAACAACAATCATAATCATAGAAAACGGCCCAAAAGAGACGTTTGTTCAAAAGATACGTTATCATTCATTTCAAATCAGAGTTTTACAAAGGCATGTCTCAAAATCTAGTTACATACAATGTGAATGATAACAAGTTTTAGCCATCTTCAAGTCTATGCCACTCTGTGCCGCAAGTTGCTCAATTACCTGAGATAAACATGCTAAAAAGTCAACACAATGGTTGAGTGAAATTCATAGGTTTGATAAATAGTTTGAATACAAGTCATAGTGTAATAATTGTACAAACACAATTATTATGAAAATGGTATTGTTATGATCTTGGGTCACGTTATTATATACCCGTTATTTGTAATAATTGCAACGAATACAATTATCATAGTAACAGCGTATTATTGCGTTATCGTCTTGTTTGGTCTGTTTGGTCTGATTTGGTCTTGGTCTAAGCTCATGGCACACAAACTGACTAGTGTATATATATACCCAAAATGATGTGATATATATATAGAGAGAGATAATGGCCCTCGGTGTAGGTAATTGCCATATACCTATGAAATTCAAATATAGTGTGTTTGGTTACCTATCCGGCTAACACAAACAGGATTCGTCAATCCCGATAGATCTATCCACAATATTCGCGTTCACCCAAAAGTGATTAATGGTCCATGATAATGAGGGACTTTTGGCATAAAGTAACTTAGACATTAGTCGTAATGGTATATCAGGATAGCATATAACTTGGAAAAACACTTGTATTCGTAATTTATAGCATGTATCCCCCTCACGGGTTTATGAAAACATTAAAGAGATTAAAAGTGAGGCTATGAACTCACTAAGTCTTTGAAAAGTAATCACATTGTCATAAGATAAACGAGTATGTAAAAGAGTTTGTAACAAGCATGTATCCCCCTCGCGGGTTTATAAAGCATTCAAAAGATTAAAATGCGAGGCTATGAACTCACTAAGTCTTTCAAAAGTAATCACATTGTTATAAGATAAACGAGTATGTAATAGAGTTTGTAACAAGCATGTATCCCCCTCGCGGGTTTATAAAACATGTAAATGAGTAAAGGCGAGGTTATGAATCTCACTAAGTCCTTGAAAAGCAATCACATTGTTATAAGATAAACGAGTATGTAATAGAGTTTGTAACAAGCATGTATCCCCCTCGCGGGTTTATAAAACATGTAAATGAGTAAAGGCGAGGTTATGAATTTCACTAAGTCCTTGAAAAGCAATCACATTGTTATAAGATAAACGAGTATGTAATAGAGTTTGTAACAAGCATGTATCCCCCTCGCGGGTTTATAAAACATGTAAATGAGTAAAGGCGAGGTTATGAATTTCACCTGATAGGTAGATGTAATAAATATTCCAAAATGAAAGTTGACGACCTTATCACAATCTTAACGGGGGAAGGTTGATATAGCAAAATGATAGTAAACAGCCACGTCACGCAACCTGAGTAAATATGTCAAGTCTTAGGAAGATTGTACATTAGAACTTTGGTTCTAAGTGTTATGAATTTGATTGAACAGTTTGGAATTATTGTATCACCGTTCGGGCCATCATAATTCCGAAGTCATTCAGTAAACGTTTGGGGAGCTAGGGCACTTTAAATAGTAAACCCAACAACTCAGTCAGAACATAATACCAAGATGAAACTCCTTAATATGAAGATCCCTAGTATTGTGGTACAATAGAGATCTGGGGCATGATTTCTAAAGGCACATTGATGATGAATGATATCATGGTTATAACATAAGCGGTTTTAAGTGTTTTAATCAATATCTGGAAATGTTAAGCACGTCAAGCGTTAATTAAAGTTATGTCTTGTAATGTTTTGAATACATTTTTATACTTTTTCAAAATGTTACATTTTAGACCCTTGAGAATGAAAAGTGGCAAAATATACCCTCAGAGTTTGCACTTTTACGAGTTTAGTCCTTCAAGTTTAAAAGATATACAAAGTAAACCTTGCACTTTAAAAAATGACATAATAGACCCTTGTAGTTATAATTTTGATAAAATGACATTTTTAGTCCTTTTAGTTATAAGTTTTCGAAAGTTATGATATATACCCTTGCATGGAATACTTTTGTAAAACAAGTCCGAATTGCCATGCAAGCTTATTTTAACATTCTAAAAGTCATTTACAGGTTATAGCTTATTAATATAAGCCAAAACCTGAAGGTTTAACATAAATAAAGTTTAAAATAACGATTCGTTAAGCTAGGAAGCAAAACGGGTCAAATTAGGGTTTTAAAACGTAAACGCGCGGGTTTTAAGATCAAATTCCTTCTATAATCAATAAAGTGGTTATTTTAACATCATTTAAGCATGCTAGGAAAGATTATAACAATATTTAACCATTATAACATTTAGTTTTAAGAAAAACATAAAATTAGGGTTTCGGGTGTACGGTTTTGGATCAAAATGGAAAATGAGCATGAATTGAGTTATGAATTTTTAACAAGAGTTTATTTAGGATCATATGAACATTATAAGGGTGTAGTAGCAGGTATGAAGATCATGAACCTGGGTTTGAGCTTATAGCTTGAAAACAGGTCGAAATCGGGACTTTTAGCTTCGTACGCCTAGAATAATGACTCCGGGGCTTCTTTTCTTCAATGATTCACTTCTTGATATTCTTAGATGATCCTAGGATCAAATGGAACAGAGAATAGTTGCTCACTTGGGTTATAGATAGAGAAGATGGGGTGCGAGTTTGAATGAAGCATAGAAGGTCCTATTTATAGTCGAATGGAGGCAAGGGGGTTAAGGAACTTCTATGATCTAATCAAGACATGTGTAAGAGATAGAATATGATGTGTTGAGGCTATCAAAGGAGTTGTGGAGGTCTAGGATGTAGAGTGAAGGTGTTGGATACCATGGGAGCATGTCGCGGCTGATATGAACACAAAAGAGGAGATGTGGCTTCAATTTGGACCAAAGAGATGTTGTAGCAGGTGGGTAAGCAGCTTGGGAGACATGTGGGTGAGTCATGGAGGTGCTTGTGTGCAAAGAAGAGTTCAAAATGGGTCAAAATGCTAGCAAAACAAGCCACGGGTCTATTTGGGTTATTATGGGTTCGAACTCACTTTCTTGGCTTATATTTCATGGGCATTGATCAAAGAATGATTGAAACATGTCCTTAAGGTTTGTATTAAAGCTTATCAATGGAAATTAGCAAATGGTTTGGGTTAAAACGGGTTGAAATTAAGTAAACATAGTCGCGGGTCATTTTAGGGTTGATTAGGGTTTCCTTGGGTTTTCTTGGCTTATAATTCGTGTGTACTTGATCCAAGATGATAAATTACTGATCTTAAGGTTTGTATTAAGGATTATAATCAAGGTTTGATAAGTGGTTTGGGTTAAAATGGGTTGAAAATGAGTTAACAAGGTCGCGGGTCATTTTAGGGCACGTATAGGTTCATTAGGGTTTTCAAGGCTTATAACTTTTGTACATTGCTAGGAAAATGATAGATGATGGATTGTAAACTCATTTTATGAGTTTACAATGGCACTTGATTAATTGTTGGTGGTTTAAATGGTTAAAAACGAGTAAATGGGTCAAATGCTCCATTTTGGTACGTTTAGGGTTTCTCGGATTTATTTTGCATATAATTGGAATGCAATGATGAAATGATAATTGTATATGATTAGTAATATTGTAAATTAAGTTATTACAACTTATTTGAGTGTTAGTTTGGGGTTATGATGGATAAAAACCAAGAAACAGGTCATGGTTTAGAAACTAGCTCGGTTTTAGGGTTTAGGGTTTTGAATTAGGGTTTTAAGTGTAAAAATATGTATGAGAGTTTATGAATAAAATAATTAGGGTTTACACATTGTACATTGAGTATAGTAGCTTGTACAAAAGTGGTGGTGAAGAAATTAGAATGAAAACGGAGGTAAAACAGCTATTTTGGAGATCATGCTTAATGACTTGTATATTGTGCTTTATAAGACTTGTACTTGACTTGGAGGGAGTTTATATTTCAAATGAGATGTTATATTACTTGTACATATGCTTTAGTAGCTTGTACATTCACTTTAGATATTAATCTTTCATGGAATTAGGGTTTTAGAGATATACGATAACGGTTTAAAGCCCGTCTTGATATAACGTTGCAATTGGTACATTATAGGAATAATGTACTTTGCAAAAAGGATATGATGATATTGACTTGACATGTTATGATGTTTGCTTGACATATATGAAGACATGATTGCCATAAATAGGTTGTGTGAGCTCGTCTACTTTAGTTATGCTAGTTACATTGCATATTGAGATATTGGTAATGCAAGTAATGTAATAAAGTGAAAATTTTCTCCGTATAATTGTGATCATAGTAAAATAGGTTGATTTTGTATTTGATGAAAATTTTGGGTTGTTATAGTTTTATAATCAACTAACTTCAAGGTCGCCCGATGGGCGGCTTGCTGTAACATTATTTTTAAAGATATACAAATTTAGTAGTTGAATAAAAGATATAAACAACGTTAAATGATTGAATATTAACAACAAAAAAGTAAAGTTGAAAATTGTTATAGTTAAAAGATAAAACTAGTAAAATGTTTTCTCCAAAAATGTTAAACGAATATAATGTTAAAACGAAAAATAAGATCATGTTCTTAATAACCGTAAGAAAAGAACAACTACATTATTGTGGAGTAAAAGAGACTAAAAACATAATCTGTGAAGAATTTCTTTATAAACAATAAAGTATCATTATGTTATATCTACGATACATCAAGTTTGTTACGTACAATAAATCTAATTCCTTATATTGTTAAAAACAAAATGTATTTTAACAAACGAATAGGAAATACTATATATTTTTTTGTTTGCAACTTCGTTGCTTGTGTTAAACCGAAAGTGATTATCATTCATTTGGAAAGCCAAGTTGAATAAAATTTCATAAGATGATAGCATTATTGACGGTCCATGAAGCCAAGTTAAATAACATTACATAAGATGATAGCATTATTGCAATTCACGGGTAATTGAAAAAAAATAGTAAATAGTAAATAATAACCACTCAATGGTGGCCTAGTGGCAAAAGTGTTGGTGGCTATTACTTTAAAATGTGTGAGGTTTCACCTGCTAGGTGCAAATAACTTTGAAGTGGCCACGACAACCTCCTGAAAAGAAAAGGTTTTACCTGGTTTGAGTCAGTGTGGCTGTGGGTTCAAACCCCGTGGATTATTCGGCCAATGTGTCGGAAACCATAGTTACCAAAAAAATAATAGTAAATAACATTACGTATTATGAAATTATAAGTTAGAAAGAACCACAGCTGGATAAATATACGTAAAGTATACAGTTGATATACATTATACGAAACACAATAGGCAAAAAAATACAAAAAAAAAACATTTTCAATCATTTATTTCTACTAATGTGAGTTACGTGTACATGTAGGTGTGGTCATAAATTGTGTAGCACTTCTTTGTAGACCACGTTGATGGTGATATTACTTAAATTTCCGACTTCGTCATGAATAACCATCTATAATCTTTTTTTCTCCTAATGCAAGAGACGGCTACATATAATATTACATATACTATATATGACTTTTTTAATACATCTTGAGGGGTGATTAGTGATATTGACATTTTTTGTCGCAACTAACATTTTCAAGCTTTTTCTTCTCCTAAAGCACGACACAACAACATATAGTTATTCATATGTGAAGTAGGTCGTGACATATACAAACCAACTTAAACTAAAATAGTTATAATAACGAATGACTTAAGTGAAAGAAATTGTTGAAATTTTGAATTTATCGTATGTTAGTACAAAATTCGTGTCGGGTTTAGTAGTGTCAAAGTCCTTTGTCGGGTCGGGCCTCCAAATGACTTGGATCCTTGATCTTGTACTAGAGCAAGAGAAGTGATGACTTTCTGCACAATTAAAAGTAAACCGTTAGCCTTACCGCAGGGCGGACCCCTCGATTAAGCTCCGGCGTGAGAGTAAGTACACATGTTTGTCAGAGAATGTCAGAGTATGTGTGTGAATTAATGATTAGACAGAATGTACCTTTTTGGAATGTGAAATGACCCCTATTTATAGGTAAGCCTAATACTAGGGTTTCCTAGTATTTCACTTGTAACTGTTGGTGGTCGGAGTGGGTCCCTTGTCGGGTAAGGGTCCACGTATAATCGTATTTGCGGCCGCGAGTGTTCTTTCGCGGTCAGTGTTTGTCCGCGGATGCGCACTGGTGCGGCTGAGAAGATACTCACGTGCGTCTTTGAAATATCCGGAGCATGGCCCTTGTCAGGCTTAGCAGTCCAGCTATTTGTTGTATTGGGCCTGGGCCCATATACGTATATTATGAACTAAGCCCAGTAAGCTTGGTGCTCATACTATACGTCATCAAGTCCCCCCAGTCTAGTTTGCTTGTCGTACGCGGTACAATTATAGCGTGCGGTGAGCATTACTAGACTTAAAGTTCCGTGATCAAATTTTCGTTTACTCCTGCCTTGTTCCGCGTCCTTTGTACCGTTTTGGCAGTTTGTCGTTGGCTACGTGGACTCTTCATGTCCCTTTATCTTCTGCATGATTTGACCGCCTGGGTCCCATATCCAGCTGTTATCATCATCTTTTTACTATGTTTTTGCGCCGTTGATTGGGAAGTGTCTTGGCACGTGTCGTCATCCTACCTTAACCTAACTTAAATATACCATGGGTATAAATAGCCGATTCGTGCTTTACTGTTTCTTTTTTCATCTCTTTCACTCTTCCACCATTGTTGATAAATTTCAAGGTTTTCTAGTTGCATAGCCCCCCTTATTCTAGTCTTTCTTCTTGATTCAGGTTAATCTCTTTGCTTCTCTTTTATTATGGGCAGTATTACATCTATCAAATGTGTTCTTACACAAGAACACCTTGATGCCATTTGTGCTAAATATTTTGTTCCCGAGGAAGTCCATCCTCAACTGCCAAGCTCTGATGCCACTATGCATGAAAGACCAGCTGGTAAAGTTGGAATGTACACCCGATTCTTTGATTATGCCAACTATCGTATCCCTTTTTCTACCTTCTTCGTGTCTGTTCTCACCCATTTCCGCATTCCATTTTCCCAATTATCCGTGTTTGGATCTGCCAAGGTTTCTCATTTTGAAATCTTGTGCCGCGTTTGCAATATTGAACCTGATGTCAGTTTGTTTCGCTACTTTTATACACATAATTACAAAAATGGATGGTTTGGGTTCACTAAGCGTTTAAATGTCCGTGCCTGTTATTCCAAGAATTTAGATTCCGTGAAGAATTGGAATGATCATTTTTTTCTGGGTTGATGAGTTTGTGGTTCCTGCCAATGCGCGATTTAGTTGGTTTTCGGGTTCCAATATTGTCAAGGATCGAGCTCCTGCCCCCTCTGAATATCATGTGGAGCATGTTAATACTCTTATTGCTCAAGCCTCTCCGTTCCTTAGGTTCCCGGAAGAATTTCTTTGCTGGGTTGGCATAAGCCGTAATTACCTTTTGAATAAAGATACTTATCCCCGCTTTGAGTATGAGGACGGAGAGGGTGGGTTCTACTTTCCGTATGCACCTTGATTATTGTTTACATTTTCCCTGTTTTTCTTGCTTCCTTATCCTTATTTCCCTGTTGTTTTTTTTGTAGTGATGGATTTGAATGCTTTCATCCGCACCGCTGATCCTCGTAAGGTGAGGATTGTTGAGAGACCCAGAGCTGAAAATGAGGGACCTATTGTTACCGTGGCCAAACACCGCACCGTGACCCTACTTCCGACCTCCGTGGTTCGTTCCTCCGGAGAGTTGTCGGCTAGTGTGGAGAGGGAATTTGTTGGAGATGCAAGTGTTGGTGGTGATGGAGATCAAGGATTTGATTCCGCTGTTGGCCAGGAAATTGTTGAGCCATCCGTGCCTGTGACCGAACCTGTTGAAGCTGCAGTTCCTAAGCCCAAGCGTTCGAAGAAGAAAAGAGTAATCTATGATAGTGAAGGGCTGCCTGTCGCTTCCCATCCACCCAAAAGATTAAGGGCCGATTATGGGACTGCTGGTGGTTCCATCACTGGAGGTAAGTCTCTTAGTGCTCTTAACAGGTTGCTTCAAGATTCTCGCTTAACGGTAGAGCAGGGTGTTCCAGCTCTTCCTACCTTACCCTTTATTACTTCTTCCGTGACAGCTTCACCTTTGGAGGAGGGCGGAGATCGTACTGACTCCGTGACTGGCCCCTCCTTGCGAACCATAGGTCCTTCCGCAAGGTTCGTAGTCCTCTCTGATTCATCTCATCACTCAGGCGCTAATTCTGCGGGTCCTGAAGTTGATTCTCTTGTCAGGTCTGCTGCTCCGGTTATGACTGAGGCTATTACTGTTGCTACCACGGTGGCTATTCCTGCTAACATTAGCAAAGATAAGAGTGCACCGCATCCGTCCGTTTTTGGTTCTTCAAGCTCATCTGAGAAGACGGATCGTACTCTTAGTCTTTTTACGGGGAGATCGGGTAGTGGTTTTGATGCCGGGAGCATCCGTGCGGAGGAAACTGTAGGTGCCGGCTCAGAGGAAATCTATGTTCCTGAGTGGACGGTGACCAAGGGTTTTGAGATGAATGATGGGCGTTTGTGTGCCAGTATGATTGATCACTTCACTCCTCCTGCCTTTTTCAAAACTGTCCGCGGAATGGAGCATGAGCAATTATTTACTGAATTCAATGTATCAGCCGCTCGTAATTTGAGTTTGAGCTCCGAGGTAAGGATGCGTGCGGAGTATAACATCTTGGAGAAGAGGAAATGGAGATCTCTAGCGGAAGAGAAGAATATTTTGTTGGAGGCGAAGGACAAAGAGATTGAAGATTTGAAGTCTCAATTGCTCAAGGCAAAGGAGGAGTCCGCGGAGGTAACCCAACTCCGTGCTCAGGTTTCTGGCCTTGAGGCCACCGAGAATTCACTCCGAGGCGAAATTGCTTCCGCCAAAGACCACAACGTCTTTCTTGAGCAAGAATGTAATTCTTTAAAGCTAAAAGTGACGGGCCTTGAGTCTACTATTGCTGAAAAAGATCATGAGCTTTCTGACTTAGGAGCGTCTTCTTCTTCCTTGGAGTCCCAAAACCAAAGTCATGTTGATCAGGTATAGTTTTTAGTTCTTAACTATTTTCTTCACAATTTTGTATTCTCCTCTCCTCACGTATATATATATATCTTTTAGGTGCGTGAGCTGGAAATTTCTTCCACGGACCTCCGTGAGAAGCTGGAGGTGTATGAGGGGAGCTTGAAACAGTTAGAGGAATTTCAAGACGATCTTATGGGACCTCTCAGGACTAGATTGGCCGAGATCGATGCTGACTTTACCCGGTGTTGTATGCGCTTTCAGGAGAGTTTATATCCGCATCTCCTCAATGTCGTTGCGGGGCGAAGATGGTTACTGACTCATGGGATGAAGCTTCTCGTAGTTAATTGTCTGAATTCAAATGAGTATATGGAAGCTCTTGGTCATGCCTTTGGTCGTGCAATAGAGAAAGGGATGCAGGAGGGCCTGGCCGCAGGGATTGAGCATGGGCAGGCCGGCAGAAGTTTGACTGATCTTGAGGCTTATATTCCCTCTGAGGAGGATGATTTTAACTCTACCATCCATGATCTCCGTGACCTCGACTTTTCGCTTCTTAAAGAGCTTTCCGACAAGAAGGATGCCAGCACTTGGGATATTATGGATCTTCTTCGTTTGGACGACACCGTGGCTGAGACTTTAGGTATGACCGATCTTCAACCCAATGTTAATCAGCTAATGGTTCCCGTCCACCATAAGCAGGATAGGGTCATAATTGGGAGCCAAGCTTTGTCCGTTGCTTTGGATATATGTCGTGGTCGAGTGGAGAAAATGGAAAGAAATCTTATTGAACGTCTCCCCTTTTTGAAAGGTGTATTTGCGTCTATTGATGATCCTTTATCCGCTGAGGCTTTGATTGAACCACCTGTTGAGGTTCCTGCTACTAACGTGTTATCTACTGTAATCATTGTTCCTCATGCTGATCCTTCCATTTCTGTTGAAGATTATGATAATCCGGATTCAGCGGATGTGGTTCCGGAGAACGTTGTCCTAGGTTCGGAAAGTGAAGGGAAGATTGATGCCTCGTCCGGAGATGGCCTTACGTTTTCCCAACTGGATAATGAAGCTAGGGATGCTGTTTTATGAGCGTATTTGTTGTTCCTCCCGCGGTCGTATGTGACCTTGCGGTTTCTCTTGTAATTAAAAGATCCTGGCTATTCATAGTTTGTCCTGTTATGGTGTATACCACGGCCGTATGTGGCCTTTTTGTTATGGTACTTTTTATGTAATCGACTTTACAACAATTTTTGGATATGTCTGTTATAAATGTTGTTGCTATCTTTTTATATCACGTGTGATACTTTTAGTAGGATAGTCTTGTGAATACTTGTGGGTTATTCTCCCGGTGCTGGGCTTGCAATACCTCTTATGCACCTGAGCTGATTTTGAGGTTGCTCAATCCTTTATTATACGGGATAATATTTTTGTGGAGCGTGGCTCCTAGCATGCGCGTCTTAACAATTAATATAATTTTGCAAAGTAAAGATAATTTAAAAAATTAAAAACTTGTGGGGGTAGCTAATCCCCACTTTTCATTAAAATTCAACATATTACAAAATGCAAATAAAGATTCCCTTCGGAGCATCGTATGTGCCGGGCAAGTTCTTACATTTCATGTATATAACACTTTTTGAGATTACAAATGTTCCATGTCCTCGGCATTTCATTTCCTTTGCGGTCTTTGAGTTTGTAAGCTCCCTTTCCAAGCGACTCTTTAACTTCGTATGGTCCCTCCCACTTGGGTCCAAGTTTGCCTTCGTCCCTAGCATGACTTGCTTCATTGCTGCGGTAGACCATATCACCCGGCTTGAAACTTGTTCCGCGGACTCTTGAGTTGTAATATTTTTTCATCTTTTTCTTGCTCATTGCTTCTTTTATTGCTGCTTGCTCCCTTCTTTCTTCTATTAGGTCAAAGTTGATTCCCAGAGCTTCGTTGTTTTTAGCTTGATCTATCTCCGCAGTGCGAAGTGTTGGCATGCCTATTTCCGCCGGGATAACGGCTTCCGTGCCGTATGTCAACGAGAATGGGGTTTCCCCGTTACTTGACTTGATCATTGTTCGGTGGGCCCATAGGACATGCGGAAGTTCTTCTATCCAATCCTTGCTTCTTTCATCAAGCCTTGCCTTTATTCCTTCTCCTAGACTTCTATTTGCTCTTTCAACTAGGCCGTTTGCTTGCGGATGTTTCACAGAAGTGAAGCATTGGCGGATGCACAATTTTTCACACCAGTCTTTGAAAGGATTATCACGGAATTGCTTTCTATTGTCTGATATGATCTCCCCCGGTAGGCCAAATCTACAGACAATGTTGTCCCATACAAACTTCTTCACCTGATTGCCGGTGATGGTTGCGACGGTCTTTGCCTCAATCCATTTAGTGAAATAATCGATAGCAACAATTAGGAATTTGACTTTACTTGGTCCTTCCGAGAAAGGCCCGGCTATGTCTATCCCCCATTTATAAAATGGCCACGGAGACGTGATGAGGGTCAAGTTTTGCTGCGGATTTCTTAGGACGGGACGGTGTACTTGACAGTCATTGCATTCTCTTATCAAGTTCCTTGCATCCATGTGCATTGTTGGCCAGTAATATCCTGTTTGGATTGTTTTGGCAACTACAGATCTAGGACCGGAATGCATGTTGCACGAACCCTCATGTATTTCCCTTAGGACATAATTTGCTTGGAGTGGTCCGACCCACCGAAGCCATGGTCCTAAAAAGGACTTCTTATATAGGGTTCCATTGATCATGGTATACCTGGCCGCTTTCCGCCGTACCACTCTGCCCTTCTTTTTATCCTCCGGAAGGATTTCTCTTGTCAGGCACTCGCATATGGGTGTCATCCATGTATTGTCTTCTTCTTCTACTATGTCAAGAATTTCTTTTTCATCTATGGATTTTTCCTTCAATTCTTCCACGAGCACCTGTTTGTTAAGATGCGCGAAGCTTGTGGACGCGATCTTGCTCAGGGCATCCGCTTTTTTGTTTTCACTTCGTGCTATTTGTTTGATGGAAAATTCCTTGAAGCTTTTTGCCAGTGTTTTTACTTTGTTTAAGTACTGAACCATGCCTGACTCTTTGGCAATGTAAGAGCCGTTAACTTGATTGGCCACGAGTTTTGAATCAACATTTGCTTGCAAGTTCTTTATGCCCAATTTTCTGCGATCTGGAGACCGGCTATTAGTGCTTCGTTTTTGGCTTCATTGTTAGTGGCATCGAATCTAAACCTCATGACATATGTAAATTCTACTCCTTCCGGATTTGTTAGTATTAGACCTGCCCCGGAGTCGTCTACGCATGACGAGCCGTCCGTGAACAACGTCTACGGCTCCGGTAGTACTTTTGGTTCTGCCATAAGTTCATCCGGAGACTCTTCTTCCGGTCGTTCCATAATAAAATCTGCCAATATTTGCCCTTTGATTGCGGTCCTTGGTCTATATTGGATGTCATATCCTTCTAATTCGAACTTCCACTTCAGCATCCTTCCGGATATTTCTGAACTTGACAACAGCTGCTTCATCGGTTGATTTGTTATTACAACGACCGTGTGTGCTTGGAAGTATCTTTTCAACCGTTTGCTTGCGCTGAGCAAGGCTAACACCAACTTTTCCATAGGGGTATAGTTGACTTCCGGGCCTCGTAGAGTGCGGCTTACAAAATATACTGGTATTTGCCTGCCTTCTCTGTCCGTCATCAAGACCGCGCTGATAGCTTCTTTTGCTGCAGCCAAGTATATGATTAACTCCTCGTTTTCCCTTGGTGCGGTTAGTGTTGGGAGTTCCGCAATAAGTTTTTTCATCTGCTTGAAGGCCTCTTCGGCTTCCGGTGTCCATTGAAAATCACTCTTTTTTGTGCACTTTTTCAAGGTTTTGAAAAAAGGTAATGATTTTTCCGCTGATTTTGACAAGAACCTGTTTAAGCTTGCTAATTTTCCATTTAGCTTCTGCACGTCCTTGATGCATCTCGGAGATGGTAGGCTAAGGACTGCGTCTGCTTTTTCCGGACATGCTCTCAACCCGTTGGTGCTTACTTTGTAACCTAAGAACATTCCTTCCTGCATTCCGAAGGTGCATTTCTTTGGGTTCAATTTCATGTTTATCTGTCGAAGGGTTTTGAATGTTTCTGTTATGTCTCGGATGACTTCTTCTTCCGTGCGGCTCTTTATAACCAGGTCATCGACGTATACCTCTAAGTTACGTCCAATCTGCTTTTGAAATGCCTTATCCACTAAGCGTTGATATGTTGATCCGGCATTTTTTAAACCGAACGGCATCTTGGAATAGCAAAATATCCCTTGGCTTGTTATGAACGCCGTTTTTTCTTCATCCTCTTTTGCCATCTTAATTTGGTGGTACCCCTTGTATGCATCCAAGAAGCATTTGAAAGAATACCCACAGAGGGACTCCACCTTCCAGTCTATTTCCGGTAATGGATAACAATCTTTGGGGCATGCGTTGTTAAGATCCTTAAAGTCTACGCACATTCGCCAAGTTCCGTCATGCTTTTTGACCATTACCGGGTTAGAGAGCCAACTGTGATAATGGACCTCCTTCATTATTCCAGCGTCCACTAACTTTTCCACCTCTTCTTGGATTACCTTATTTCTTTCCGGTGCCTGTCCTCTCTTCTTTTGCCTGACTGGTGAATATCCCTCCCGAATATTCAAGCGGTGTTCCGCGATGTTTCGTGGGACGCCCGTCATATCAGCTGGCTTCCAGGCGAAGATATCCAAGTTTTGTTTGAGCAAGGAACATAGTTCTTTGCGTCCTTTTTCTGATAATGTGGATCCTATGGCAACCGTCTGTTCAGGGTACTCCGGGTGGATTGCTATATTTATTTTCTCTTCCAATACTTGGTTTGCTGCGGGAGCCTGGATGCTAGGTCCGGAGATCATAGCACATTCCATAGGAATAACCCTACTACTCTGTAACGTTACCGTGCCGCCTTCAACGGGAAATTTCAACATTCCGTGTGCTGTTGATGGTACAGCGCGGATTTTCCTTATGCCCGGCCTGCCTATTATTGCATTGTGTTGGGATGGTGACCTGATAACCATGAAGTTCATCCAAGCGGAGGTGGAGTGTACTTCATCACCTATTTTTACTAGCAAGGCTATCTGGCCCAGCGGCCAAATGGTCTCTCCGCTGAATCCGATAAGGTGAGTGGTGGCCGGAACCATTTGATCCCTTATCTCTTTGCGGAGTTTTATGAAGCAATGTTCATACAAGACTTCTGAGGATGCTCCACCGTCAATATATACCCTATGCACAAAGTGTCCGCCCATTTCGACTTCGACGATCATTGGGCTCTCCGTCCCGTCTTCTTCACTCAGAGGTGGGAAAGACATTGCCGTCTCCGGAGAGAAGCTCTGGGTAATCCTGGGCTTGGCCACTCTTTCCCATGGTTGGATCATCAATATAGTCAAAGGTTTATCCTTTCCGGATGCTTCCCCTTTTTTCGGTGCTTTTGGCTTGTCATTTTGTTTTAATTCCTTGATGAATTGCGACAATTTTCCGGCCTTGATCATTTCGTCTATTTGTTTTCTCAGCTGCATGCATTCGTTTGTGTTATGTCCCGTATCTGAATGAAATTCGCAATATTTGCTCGGATCCTTTTTTCCACCGGAGTTACCATTGGTGGTGGGGCTTTGAACTTTCCTTTTTTAAGAGCGAAAATCTCTTTCGGTGTTTTGGTGAGGAGTGAGAATCTATCTGGCTTACAGTCCGGTCTTTGTTTATTTTTGAAGCTTTTCTTGAAGATGCTTTCCTCCGGCCGTGACTGAGTGCAACAACTTCCCCTTGTAGGAAAGACGTAGTCATTCTATACATTTCGTCCACAGATCTTGGGATTCTTTCGTATAGGCGCTTGATTAACCCGGGGTGAGTTATTCCGTGCATAAACCCGGAGATTCTCATGCACTCCGGAGCTCCTTCTACGTCCAGGACTTCTGCCTTATATCTTTCCATGAAGTCTTCCGTAGATTCCCCGTCTCTTTGCTTGATGTGATGTATCTCTACCGGATCCTTGATGTGCTTTATTTGCTGAAGATAGTTTTCCCTAAACGCTGTCCTTAGATCTTCATAGCTATCGATCGACTCTTTTGGTAGCTTGTCAAACCAAACAAACTCTGGCATTTCCGTATGAGGAGTTGAGTTGTACGATGTGCACACCACTGTCGGCATTGTCCTAGCTTCTGTTTTTGCGGCCGTCGATTGAAATAATCTTTATGTGGTTCTTCCGGATCTCCGCTTTTCATCGTATGTTTTTGACATGGCTGGGCAATCTAGTCCTCGGAGACTAAGTGCCGGGAATCCGAGGTTGTGTGAAAGGATTTCTTTCCTCAATTCCAAGCTGAGGAGAGATCGTCTTACATTGGTGCTTCTTGATTTCTGACCTTCTTGGCTTAGATTTCCAAGGACCCCCCTTCCTATCTGCACTTTCTGGATATGGGGGGGTCGTACGAGATGTGTTCCCTTTTGTTGACGGCTATCAGGACGTGCGGATGTGGCTGGCTCCCTTCTTCCCAACCTATTAAACACGCCTCCTTCTTTCCGCGGCCGGGGCCGTGGAGAAGGGGATCTGTTCCCTCACTTCGCCTTCCCCCCGCCCACCCACCCCCCCCCCCCCCCCCCCCCCCCCCCCCCCCCCCCCCCCCCCACCCCCCAGCCCCCCCCCCCCTTCTTTTGAAAACACTTGCGTGTGGCGATGGGCTTCGGGAATACCTGTCTCCGCGCCTTCTTCTAGGTTCTGTTCGGGCAGTTGGTGTCTTGGATTCAGAGTAGTGCGATTCTTCATGACTTCTTATCTTAACTCGGAACTCTTCGCATAGATCAGTCGTGCTTTTACCGCGTTGAGTTTGTCTTTCTGCTCTTTTTTCTTTTTGCATTTTTCTCGGCATGAGCGGCAAGAGTTGTGGATTATTTTTGTCGCACCATTTACTCTAAGTACCTGTCAAGCATAGGTTCTTCAAGAACCTGGGGACATTCCTTCCCCTGCCTTGTGTTCCTCACGGCGACGTGGGTTGTTTGTGATTTGTTTCGTGAGTGCTCGATGATGAGTTTTTTAGAGAAATCGTGTTGCGTAAGCGTCCAGGGTGGCTGCCCACTTTTTACGTACAATAAATTCGATTGTCGGTTTGGTAATGTCAAAGTTCTTTGTCGGGTCGGGCCCTCCAAATGACTATCGATATGCGTAATCTTGTACTTTAGAGCAAGAGAAGTGATGATTTTTGCACAATTAAAAGTAATACCGTTTTAACCTTATCGCGAGGGCGGACCCGCGATTAAGCTCCGGTGTTGTGAGAGTAAGTATACATGTTTGTCAGAGAATGTCAGAGTATTTGTGTGAGTTAATGTTTAGAAGAATGTACCTTATTTGGGGTGTGATATGGGCTCTATTTTAAGGCAAGCCTATTACTAGGGTTTTCCTAGTTATTTCGCTTGTAACTGTTTGGTGGTGGAGTGGTGTCCCTTTGTCGGCAAGGTCCCGTATAATCGTGTTTGCGGACGCGAGTATTATTCCGCGACCGGTGTTTGTCCGCGGAGGAGCACGGGGTGCGGCTGAGAGGATACTCGCGTGCGTCTTTGAAATATCCGGAGCATGGCCTTTGTCAGGCTTAGCAGTCCAGCTATTTATTGTATTGGGCCTGGGCCCTTATACGTGTATTATGAACTAAGCCCAGTAAGCTTGGTGCTCATACTATACGTTATCACTACCTAAATGGGGTTTTGTTAAGATGAAGCTGGAGAATTGTTATTGGCCAATGGACTTAAATTTATAAAGGGTTCTGCTAACCACCCCTTAAAGGTTGTGATTAAGATTTTTTGTTTTACTACAATTTGAGGTAATGTAATTCATCTAATCACAGTCAAACATTAATTGTGTATTCATTTTTTCGACATTTTTGACGGATTATTATCCAATCAGGATCATTCAAAAGTGATATTGTAGTAAAAATCATTTGCTTAACACGGTCCTTAAGTCCGTTGTTAGCAAACTCCATTTATTGGTTAGTAAATCTAAATTACAAAAATACCCTTAATTTTAATGAACAATAAATTTAGGTTGGTGAATGTATAATATATGGTTAATTATCTAAAAATGTACTATACTTGTCACCTTTTGTCATTGTATGTAGACAACTATTTTTTTTTCATTGTGTCGATCAACTTTTGAATTCGTGCTATTGTGTGTACTGATGACCTACTTGACCTGCTCCAGCAGGTTAACTTAACGTCCGTTTGTTTTTTTATTGCATCGTTAGTCCTTTATACAAACGATCGTTTGTAATTAACATAAAATTTGATTTTTTTAAAGTCTTTTTTCTAATTATTTTAAAATTTTATAAACGTTTTCATACACATTTTTATACATGTTTTTTTTACATATTTGTTTATACACACATTTTTATACACACGTTTTTATACACATTTTTATACAAACGTTTTATACACGTTTTTATACACACATTTTTAAACATATTTTAATTTAAAAAATGTAAGAAAAATTAGTTTGTATTATAAGTTTACTACATAATTTAAAAAAATTGAAAATGTTTTAAAAAAATATTTGAAAAATGTGAAAACATCTTTAAAACATTCGAAAATGTTTAAAAAATATTCGAAAATGTTTAAAAAATATTCGAAAATGTCTAAAAAAATATTCTTTTTTAAAAAATATTCGAAAATGTTTAAAAAGGATATTTTTTTTAAAAAGAATATTTTTTTTAAACATTTTCGAATATTTAAAAAAAATATTCGAAAAATATTTTTTTAACATGGTTTTTTGTTTGTTTGTGTGAGTATGAATTTTTATACTCCGTAGTTTTTTTCTTTCATTTTGAACCATATTGGTTTTTTTTTTTGTCTTAGTCCTTGATGGTCTTTTACTCATAGCATTAGTTTTTGATTTGTTATGTCGTACTTTTACTTTGGTTATAACTCGCATTTTTAATGAAAAGGAGA
Organism: Tanacetum coccineum; assembly: GCA_026074375.1. NCBI lineage: Eukaryota > Viridiplantae > Streptophyta > Magnoliopsida > Asterales > Asteraceae > Tanacetum > Tanacetum coccineum. The sequence continues at coordinate 55,111 of BQNB010014812.1, read as the reverse complement.
ATAAAATTTGTGGTCACTAACGCCTGTAACATGTTATAGCTTGAGAGGTTATTTATGTTATAAAAGTGTTATATGGTAAAAACTGATATTATGTTTGGCGAAACATAGCAGTAACATAAGTAGTAAGCAGAATCATAAGCCATAAGCAGCTAGCAATAGCAGTTCGGTAAATAAAAGTGTTTGGTAGCTTAGTTGTAGCTGTAATCATAAAGTTTAAAATTACATAAAAAGACATATACACATTAACATAAAAAAAAATTTAAATAAACAAAAGGAGAATATATGTACTTTGAGAGCCAAAACACTAGTGGCTAGATCTAAATGCTTCTTGATGAAGCGTTTTGAATAACATCGTTTACACACGATTCAACCGCTAGTTGCTCGTTGCCAAACAAGCATTACATTTAAACCGCTAGTCGCTTGTCACTAGTTGCTCCAAAACGTTCCCAAATGTTTGGCACCAAACATATCCTGACGTGACGGAGCCTATGACAATTATACGCGCCAACTACACCTTGCACTCTAATAATCTAATACCAGTAATAGTAGTAGTAATATAGTATTCGTTAATTGATGAAAAATTTCAAACTTACTAAGGCGCAATTAGATCCTATATTTCTTCTAGTAAAAGTTAACTAAAAATGATATTCGCTTTTGTTTGTGTAGTAGCTTTTTTGTCGAGTTGCAACTATTATTCTTATGTTGCTTTAAAATGACACAATCTTTAATACAAAAATCGTCTTACACATACTGCTTTCACAGGAACAATAGTAGTAGTCATATACATACTGTAAATATATCTCCGCTAGTAGCGTAGCAGACAACAGCACCAGCAGCCGAGTTGTTGGGTGGACAGGAGTCTAAAGAAGCAGACCCTTTCCAATATTTGCTGTAAAACAACATAATGTTGGAAAGATTTCCAAACCAGTTCTCTTTTGAGTCGAAGCGAAGAGCGCTAGTCCAAGTATCCTCCACATTGTGTTTGTCCCCATTTAGTTCTTCGGGGATATATAACTGAACCGCCGTGTTTTGCCAAAGTCTTAGACTACCCGAATACATCAAATTTGAACCAGGACTAGTTAGGTTGTGAATCTCATATTCCGAATGAGTACACTCACGACCAAACAGCGTAGACATAGAATGCAGCCCATTGACATCATTTTGAAACAAACTTTCATTCATATTAGGCTCCATAGCAATAGAGCAAATTGAACGAAGTCTGGAAATGAAAATGCTAATGTTGGGGAGATGGTTAACAACGTCAACTCCAAATCTAAATTCAGACTTATCAGACCATCCGGGCCTTTCAGGAAGAGCGGGCGTGGTGTATCCATAGCGCCCGGGTTGAGTCGTGGCATTAGGAATAAAGCATGATAAGTTTTTGAAGTAAGAGACTAGAGGGCCAGGAATCATTAAAGAGTGAAAAGGGTATTTTGAATAAAGTACCAAGATCATTAATGAAAATTGGGCATTCTGCAAGAACATTGTATCAACTATCAAGTACTCGGTACTGTGCCCATTTCTACTGGAATTCAAAGACTGCTTTCTTTGATGTGTTTTATGATAAAACAAACGAAAAGTATTGCGAACAAAAAGAGACCAACAAAGAAACAAGATGTTTTTGGATAGTTAAAGCTGATGGATTTTATTTAGGACCGCATCTCAACTCGTCAACCAAGCTACATGACTGGTCATGAATAACGTGTTTATCAACCGAATAGACTAAATGAAACGTTTATATATGAACACGTCTAGCTGTTTTCGTTTTGTAAGCTCCTAAACGTGAATAAGTGATTACGTCGTTCTTCTACCCAAACACTTAGAATAGCTTATCTCCATTGTGGAAATGAAATAATCAGATAACAGATTGGCTCTTTTCTAAAAATAAGCTAAAGAAAACAAGAAATAAGTTGATTACCAATAAATATATTATTTCTTACATGGATCCTTCAAATAAGCTAAACATACGGTGTTTTCTTCAAAAGCAACAAAATAATCACACGATGTAAACATTAAAATTTTGTAAATGATCACTCTGACCCGTTATTCGTCCCAAGTCTCTCTCGCATCAGCTTAACTCCCATGTACCTGCATAAGCAAAAATATTCAATATATACTAGTATATAAGTTGGCTATATATGTTATAAGGAAAATATATATATATATATATATATTGGTCTTATATACCTTCCTAACATCATAACAGTTGCTTGAGGATTAGTTCCAGGGGAATTACGGAAAGTTGACCCGTCGATGACTCTAAGAGAATCAATGCCGATAACCTTATAATCACGATCAACGACTCTAGCAACTTGACACCCTCCATGGTAATGCCAAATGGTCATAACAGTGTCTTTGCAAAACTGTTCTAGTGACCTTGACACATTGGAATGTTTAGGCAATAAGTTTACGGGCGAGTTAGCAGTCATGTTGAGAAGAGTTACTATCGATAGTGAATCAAAACGGAACGTCGAAAATGCCCTTGATTCTATCACATTCTCTATGATTTTTATCCCATCAACACATCTTTGTAAGTCACGCGGGTCTTTAAAGTAGTTGAATGTAACTTGTGGGTTGTCATTTGGGTTACGAGACATAAGCTCAAGATGACCAGTCGATATCGGGCCCATGATTTTCTCTAGTATAAACCCGCCCACGAAAGCGCTTTCTGGGAGCGATTTCATGTCCTCTACTGCCTTGTCTAAGGCTGCTTGTGTTCTTTGTTTTGGTGGCACTGTCGATAGTTGTCCAATCTGAAATAAAAAAACATAGTGGAGTAGTTTAGATGAGTCAATTGAATATTTTCATTAAGAAGCCCAATATATATGGGCTCAAGTGTATAAGTCAGGCCCAATTATAAATAGGTTGTACCTTTGGAGAAAACATTCCATAGTCTTGAGTTCGAGCTCCACCGGCAAAGTTTTCACCGCAAGCAGACTCGATATAGGTTCCGTTGTGAGTGATACCGACTACTTGGATGAGAGAAACCTCGGTGGGTTGAGGAGAGGGGACGAAAATTGCATTCATCGGGTTATCGGACATTCCGAGACCTACCATGGGTTGGTCCAAGACCATTGTTATGTTATGGGCTCTAAGCTGTCTTCTTGGGCCGACACCACTTAACATTAGAATCTGTGGGCTTCCAAGAGCCCCAGAAGACACAATAATTTCGTTATTGGGCCCTCTGTTTAAATAAGCCCGTTTGCTCACCCCATTTGCATCTGCGAATATAATTCCATGGGCCTTGGGCTGTGTTCTTCCTATATATCACGTATAACAAAAATTGACAAGTTAGATACGTATCATGTACAAGTTTTAATGTAACAAAAAAATCGTACCTCGGCGCCTGAATAATATTTGATGAACGGGTGCATGTAATAACACGGTTAGTCCACTCGGTTTGGCGTACCTAAGCAAATCGGCTGCAGTATGCCTATGCCCTTGTGGATCAAATATCGTACCACCAATTTTAGTACCATAAATATGGTCATAAGTAAACCCGTTATAAGGTAATATCCCGGCCTCAACCAACCCGTCCCTCACGGCGCTTTGCCACTGTTTCATAGGTGGTTGAAATGCCACAACTTTTTCCACCCATTGGTATGACTCGTTAACCAACTTTGCATCCCAGCCCGCAAGCCTAACATAATCGGGCCCAGCCCGGGTGTAAAAGCCCGCGTTCAAGCAGGTTCCACCACCAAGCACACGGGCCCGAGCATTGACAACACCGTCCTCCGAGACAAAGCGTTGGGAGGGGGAACTTGGGGACAGGTCCGAAAGGGCTGCTCCAAAGGCGCCCAAGTCAGTAATGTTGGCGTTTCCGTAAGGGGAGCCTCCGCGTTCTAAGAGGAGCACCGAGGCGTTCTGAGAGAGCGTAGCGGCTAATGGGCAGCCCGCGGTCCCGCCTCCAATGATTATGTAATCGTAGTATGAGACTGATGGAGCTGTTGTTGCTTGGTGCATGAAAGTGTACCCTGGATCTGTTAACATATTGCAAATACAAACTAAAGTTTTAGTATTTTTGCATTGAAACCATAGCTATTAAGATCGCGATCTAGCCGTTAAGATAATACGAATTTACGATTCTACTAAGCGAAAACGCGTGGGCCGTGATCTATAAGCTAGGATCTTTGAAGACATAGGATCTCGATTTTTTCATAGGATTGTAAGATCTCAATCCGATCTTACTTTCTTCAAATTATTTAAACAAGGAAACTAAAACGAATGTGTTTTGTTTAATGTGAAATAATAAAACAAGCATGAGCAATAATAAGTGTCATATACATCAGTACTCTAAACCACGCCAGTTTCATTATTATTGTGTTTTAACTTCTTGAACTCTTCTTTCTATATAAATTTGTAATATTATCATTTTTAAATATAAATTTCTAAAAGTATGAGACATTTGAACGTTTAAGTAGAATCTTTCGATCACGATCCGTCTTAATAATAACTCCGATCTTGCAAAGATAAAAACGATTCATTGCCTTTATTTTAACGGTCTTGATTGAATTTGAAACGACCATACATGCCCTAGGTTAGTTACTTGCATGTATAACACAAGTCAAAATAAAACTCAGTATGTATAGCAGCAGAACTAATAGGAACTTTATCAAGAAAATCTAGGACATCTCATGAAATGCTTTAAAGGAACTCATCTAATAAAGTGGTGAGTAGGTTTTCATTAAATAAAAAAACAAAGGGCAGTTAGAAATAAATAAAGAATGGACCCATTAAAATTATATTTTAATTCTAGGCCACTAATTCGCTACAATGTTAGGTTTTATCATTAGTACAACATATCATTACAGTGTACTGGTACAATATTTTATATTATCTCTAACAAAACATCCTGTTACATGCTCCCTCCGTCTCTAAATAAGTGTCCACTATTGACTTTCGAAGTCATTCTTTTTCAACTTTGACATTAAATTATTTTATTTGTATTATATAATACTTGATGAAAATCATATCCATGAAAATACATTGAAAACTCAATTCATTCATATATTTTGCATCAAGTATTATATAACACAATCAAAATAATTTAAAGTCAAAGTTGAAGATGAATGACTTCGAAAATCAATAGTGGACACTTATTTAGGGACGGATGGAGTATCATTTAAAATCTGATTGAAATTGACTCATGACTAAAATTTTACATATACATTTCCCAAAAAAAATAAAATTTGAAAGGAGAATTAAGTGACTGATTTGGAAAACAAGTTCGTCAGTGATTCATTGAGAAGATAATTTAAAACGAGAATTACGAGAAATAAATATAACAACATACGGAGTATCTATTTTGAGATGTATCTATTGAATTGGATGCTTATAAATTTATTTTCATGCATACCAATTATTTTTAAAAATGATTTTGAAGTGAAAACGAATTTAATCCGCAGAGGACGAAAAATACATGCATCTAATGTGTGTATATATATAGTTTTAGCTAAAAAAAAAAAATATACTCCGTATTATGGTGTATATAAAAGATTAATGATTCATTTATTTCAAGTCGATGCAATTTGAATGTGTGTTTATAGTTGTTTTTTTTATCTTTCTCGTTTTAATATTTATTCTCATTTGATCTAAGTCCTGAAAACTAAAGCATAAAAAAAGTTAATATTTTTTTAACTTTGAAGTACAAAATCCCACATTTCATGCACGAAGTCATATTATTCTTGCCATGTGACATTTATAAAAACAAGTTCATAGAAATCTTATACGAACATAGATAATTACTTTACCACATTTATTTCGAGTTTACGATCTATAATAGTAAACGAAATTAATAACTTCAGTTAAACTGACAAGTACTAACAAAAACTTACTAAAATTGTACTTGCAAGTAACAAAAAAAGTAGAGTAAATGAATGAGTGAAAGTTATACCTCTTTGAGCACTAGAAAATCCATGAAATAGCAGAACTGCATTGACGAAAACCGCCAACGTTCTCCACCACCCCGAAAACGCCATGATCGTCGTATGGTTATTCGTTCTCGTCATGCAGAAGTATGATGGTGAAGTAGGGTTTTTATTGACAACAAGCCCAACAATCTTGACGGCTTTAAGCTAGCAAAACTTGAACTATTATATTGTATTTTAAATATGAATCTTGATCGCCCACATCAAATTTGCGATCTTAAACTCTCCAAGAACTTTGTGTGTTTAGCTCCGAAGTTTACAACACAACTCAAGAAATGTGACTAGCTTGGTGTACATATATATAAGGAGCATTAAATAAATAAATAATTAAATGCATGCATATGTATATGTCTCATGTAAGTATATATATGTAATAATGTATAATTGATCCATTTATCATGGAGTTTGATTATAAAAGCTAGAAGAAAATAGAGTACCATATATTAAACAATGCAAACACTTTATTTTAAACTAGCTAGGTTTAATTTCATTAGGGTTGGTATATATACAAAGGCTTTTTAACTCTATCAAAATTAACAAATTTTTATGCACTAGGTTTTTTGTGTCGATTCCTCTCACTAATCACTATAATTAATATAACCATGAGGAGAGATTTAGTAAGAAAAAAAAAGTAAATAAAAAGAATGAGAAATATTTTTACTCATACATTTCAAACAAATTGCGTGAAGAAGGAGAAATTAATAGGAGATGCATTTTTTATGTAAGTGCATAGAAAATGAGTAGATGTGTTATTTCTCATTCTTCTCATTTTACTTATATTTCTCATTTGATCATAACTAATAGTCTAATACTAATAAATTTATAGTAAAAGATTAGTCATAATCTTGTATTGATTGTAGAGAAAAAGTGATACAATGAAAAGGATGATAGCCAATCATTTTATACAAAAAACCCATCAATCAAGCTTAAACATAAGGAATTGATTAAAGAAACTAATAATAGTCAAAGGAATAAAAAATGAAAATATATGTCATGGAAAATAAACACGCTTCATTCTATACTCCCCTTCAAGTTGGCGCATGGAGATTCCGAATGCCCAACTTGTCAAGTAGGGAATGAAACTCATTGGTACCCAGTGGTTTTGTCAGAATGTCGGCAATTTGTCCTTTCGTATTAATTGTCATCATTTGAATTTCTTTAGAATCCACACGTTGACGGACGAAATAGCAGTCCATTTCAACATGTATGGTTCGTTCGTGAAACACATGGTTATTAGCAATATGTCTTGCGGCTTGATTATCACAAAACAATGGAGTAGGACCCGTCGGTGCTGTTTTGAGAAAAGAGAGAAGCCACCTCATCCATAATACTTCACTAACCGCATTCGCCATTGCTCGATACTCAGCTTCGGCGGAGGATCGGGACACGAATGATTGCTTCTTTGATTTCTATGAGATAGGAGCTCCTCCCAAAAGTAATAAATAACCCGTTCTTGATCTTCGCGTGATAGGACATCCAAGCCAATTCAAGTCGCTATATGCAGTGAGATTGATTCCTCCACCCTTTGGAATCAAGATCCCTTGTCCCGGAGTGGCTTTAAGGTATCCAAAAAGACGGTCTGCAGCATCCATGCGACTTTGTCGAGGGTCACCTACAAACTGACTAAGGATGTTTACTGTATAGGTGATATCAGGCCTTGTGGCTTGTAGGTAGAGAAGTCTGCCAATCAATATTCTATATTGATTTCCATCCATTTGTTTATCAGTTTCACATTTTCTAAGTCTCAAGTTTTGTTCCATTGGGAATGCGCTCGGTTTGCAACCGGTCTTTCCGGTATCCGTCAATATGTTGAGTGTGTACTTTCTTTGACTTAACACCATTCCTTCTTTTGTTCAGGCAACTTCTATCCTAAGAAAAAAATTCAAAGGACCAAGGTCTTTAATGTTAAATCGTTCATGGAGGAACTTTTTTATTTCTTGTATTTTTCCAGAGTTGTTTCCTGTAATAATGACACCATCTACATAGATGAATATGGCAATAAATGTTTCCCTTCTTTTAAATGTGAACAAAGAATGGTCCGCTCCTGTTTGTTTGAATCCAATTTCTATTAGGGAAGTTGTGAATTTTTGGTACCAATTTCTTGAAGCTTGCTTTAACCCATAGAGAGATTTTTTAGCTTGCACACTCTATTGTCATTTTTCTTTTTAAAACCTTGGGGGACTTTCATGTAGACTTCCCCGTGTAAATCCCCGTGCAAAAAGGCATTATTCACATCAAGTTGGTGTATTTTCCATTCTCGTTTTACCGCCACCGTCAAAAGGGTTCGAACCGTAACGAGCTTCTCCACTAGAGCAAAGGTCTCATGGAAATCTACTCCTTCCATTTGTGTGCATCCTTTTGCTACGAGTCGGGCCTTGTACCTTTCCACATCTCCATTTAGTTTATATTTGATTTTGTAGACCCACTTGGAGTCTATGGCCTTCTTTCCGTTTTGTAGTTTTTCTAAAGTCCAAGTCTTATTTTCTTCACGAGCTTGGATCTCCTTTTTCATTGCTTCTATCCACCTTGGGTCCTAGATGGCTTGTTGGAAATGTTTTGGCTCATTGTTGGAAGTAATGGCCGATAAAAAAGCTTTGTGTGTATTAGTAAAATTATCATAAGAAACATAATGTGCCAAGGAATGTACCGTTAAGGACTCTCGACTGGAAGTGAGCTGCTTGTGGTCTATAGATGGGGGAAGTTTGACTTCATAATCATCAAGATACATAGGACGGGTTCTGTTTCTTTTTGACGGTTCTACAAATTTGTTGCTATCAGAATTGAAAATGGGCTCTTCCGTCGGCCTAAAATGATTATCCTCATCTTGACTTCCTTCTGGCCCAACATCAGCTTTTGTTTGATCTTCACTAGGTGCCTCGGTTTGTGTGTGATGTTCAAAATCATCCTCAACCTCTTCAATCAGCTCACCATGTCCAATCTCAGTTTCATTTGGTTCACCGTTAAGGTCTTTCTGTTTTTTCTTCGATAACTTCATCGTCCCAGATGCTTGGAGGTATAAAAATTTCTTCTTCTTCTACCTTGATGTTGGCAAAAGGAAAAAGTTCTCTATGAACCTTATATCCCTTGATATCATGATTTTGTTGTGTTTGATGTCGAAGATCTTATAACCTTTTGTTCCTGGCGGATAGCCCAAGAAAACTCCCGGTCTTCCCTTCATCTCGAATTTGTCTCCGTTTGTTTCCGTGCTTTTGTAATATGTCAAACAACCGAAAACCCTCATGTAGTCATAATTTGGTTTTTGGTTGTATAAAACCTTATATGGCATTTTATTGCCAATGACATCTGATGGCATTCGGTTTATTACGTGGGCAACTGTTAGAATACATTCTCCCCAGAATCTTATGGGTAAATTTGCTTCAAACCTCAAAGCCCGAGCCGTCTCCAACAAGTGTTTGTGTTTGCATTCAACATCACCGTTTTGTTGTGGTGTGTGTATGCAAGATGTCTCAAGGATGATTCCTTGTTTGGCATAAAATTCGATCATTTGATTAGATATAAACTCGCCAACATTGTCACACCTTATCCTCCTAATGTTTTTCTCAAATTGTACTTTCACCATTTTGTGAAAGACTTTAAGGCACATTGACGCCTCATGTTTTTGCTTCAAAAGATAAACCCAAGTAGCACGACTAAAATCATCAACAATTGTTAAATAATAACTCGCATGTGTGAGAGAAGGTGTGCGGTATTTTCCCCATATATCACAATGGATCAAATCAAAAAAAGTATGGGTTTTAGTTGTGCTAACAGGAAATGGAAGCCTAGAAAATTTTGCCTTTATGCAAGAATCGCAAAAAACTTTGGAGTTTAAAGGAGTGCCCTTAAAAAAATCAAGATGTTGAAGTTTGGAGTTGGATGGGTGACCCAATCTTTTATGCCACGTGCTCACTGAAGTCGCTAAAGCATGTCTCTTTTTTACCATCTCCATCTTGTATAAACCATTTTGACATTTACCCGTCCCAATCAAAGTCCCCGAACGTATATCGTGCATTAAAAATGACTCCGAAAGAAATGTTATAGCACAGTTAAGATCTCTTGATAATTTACTAACTGATAATAAGTTACATTTGAATTTGGGAATATGCAACACATCGTTAACATCCACTCCGTTTGGAAGGGTACAACTTCCTCTCCCTTCCACGACAATAGTTTCCCCGTTTGGTATTGTCACGGGTGGTTCATAGTTTTTCTTGAACTTATTTTTTAATATGGAATCATAGCAAGTTATGTGTTCGGTGCATCCTGAGTCAACAATCCACATACCTTCTTTATCAAACATACCTGACATGTTGACAATAGGTGTTTGTTCCTGCCTCACGATCCCACCTTTGGCCTCTAGCACTTTGATGAGTTGTTGATACTGTGCTTCGGTGATCCCTAATGTGGGCCATAACTCCCCTTCAACACGGACAGTTCTTGGCCTTTGCTTCCCTTGCCTATCTTTTCCTGGCCACCAGTCGGGATAACCGATTACTTTGAAGCACCCGTCTTCGTTATGGCCATCTTTACCACAAAAGGTACATTGTTCCTTTTCTCCTTGATTTCGTCTGAACATAAGTTGGTTTTTTTGGGTTTCGTGGTTGATGGTTGGTCTGGTACCTTCATCGGTTGACATTTTTGTTTAAGGGTTTTATGAAGGTTTCTTAGAATCGAACCTGCTCTGGTACCATAATAAATTTATGGTAAAAGATTAGTCATAATCTTGTATTGATTGTAGAGAAAAAGTGATACAATGAAAATGATGATAGTCAATCCTTTTATACAAGAAAACCCATCAATCAAGCCTAAACATAAGAAATTGATTAAGGAAACTAATAATAGTCAATTGAATAAAAAAGGAAGAAATACGTCATGAAAAATAAACACGTTTCCTTCTATAAATACAACCATAAGTAAAAGATTGTGGTGATCGAGAAAGAGTATTGCTTTCGAACCCTAACAATCATAAACGGAACTTGACAAGTTTAATTAGAAGAGCCAACTGTAACGTATTTGTTTTAGGGGAGCCAATTTACACTTCATTTAACATTCGTACTAATAATGTCTAACACTACAAAGTGTAAAGGTTAAAAATGTACTTGTAGCTTAAATTTTTGAAGGAGCTAGACGGCTAGACCCATCCTGGTCCCCATTAAATTCCGTCCCGGCTAGCAACATCAACAAGTCTTAATACGCTTGATTAAGTCAGTTAAACAGCTTTTAGTCAATCCAAATCATATATTCAAAAAGTTGCAATCTTTTTATAAGTGCAACACGAATTAGTTTCTAGTCGATATCAATAACAACATATTTATAGTCTAACATTTATATGTATGAATAAATCTCATGTGGGATCATCCTCTTAATGCCATATCGTTGCTCATTTGTGTGTGGTACCATTATATACGTGGTACACTTACTATGCATTTATAAAGATGTGATGTGTGTGTATATGTGTATCACACGTTGCGACACGATGTTTTGGCAAATTAGTTTCAGATAATATCACGTTTCGCGAGCTGATGATCGATTACTATATATAGAAGCGTTGGGTGATACGCACGACAGAAGCATCTCGAACCCATGTCAAGATCGAGCTGAATATTTGCTCGCACGAAAGTCGAATAACCTAATAGGAAAATTGCATTTTATTATAAATAATATGAAAATTTGCATTTTATTTTTAAGCATATATAAGTAGAATATTGTTGAAATAGCTGGAGTATTATTAACTGACAACAAATTGTTAGTTGCATTTAATAGGATGGTACTATTGTATGACTGGATCATAAGGTAGATTTTTTTTGTCAGAGTAAAAATTTTAATGGTAAAAGCAATTTAATGAAGTCACTCGTAAAATTAATGTTACTATACAAAATTGACCTAGTAACTTATAATTTTTAATTTAATAAACTCGTTTTTTTTTCTATCATCTAAACTAGTGTATTAAAATGTTTATTTTAAAGAACATACATAAGAGTTGACTCAAGCTATTCGAGCACCAACATTGAATTTGATGTTTGGTCGAGTCAAGTTCAAGCCGTGTATGTAGGCTCGATCGAGTTTGAGTTTACCATAAGTACCCGACTACCCGCGCGGCTAAATATACTAGATTTACAGTCCTATGGTTTGTTTGTATTCTCTTTATGATGCATGGTCCATACAATTTAATGTTGTGTTTGGTTTTTAACCATAATACTAAAGTTAAAATACGAGTTTGACAACCATAAATCAAATTTTTTTTGTTTGGTCTCAAACTTTTAGCTATACATAATGCATATAATTTTTTTTGAACAGCAATATATTATTAAACCACTAGCAAGAAGCTAGAAATTACAAAGCGACAAGGTATGGATTTTTAAGCCAATCGTTCCAACTAAACGAGGCTTTACATTATGAGGTAGTTGTGTTTAATGCAAAGTTGATTTTAAGATGTGGCAACAAAAAAGTGGGTTGTTAAAGATGCAGAAAGTGTTAGAAGCCCTTTTTGGCAAAGTGATGCATATTATTATTGATTAATGATAATGCTCTAGGCAAGGATTTAATGTGTCTAAAAAGTCACAACAACTTTTTTGGTGCTACACAAAATATAGTTAATCATATTATTCTAAATATCTTTTTATAGATAAAAGATAACAACAAATTTATCTAAGTTTTAATATTGTTTTATTGTTGTGAAAATGTTGCAAAAAAAACTATGACTAAACCTAATTTGAGTATGTATAGCGGTAAGTTCAAATTAGAAGCGTCTCAAGATTCGCAGAAGCCTAAAGCGAAGATCAGATATGAAAATCGAGGGCCTTTTGTTGGGAGGCCTAAAGCGGCTAGCTTTATCCTTGAGACATCCGGTCACAACCCTGGTTCAAGTCTCGTTAATTAGTCGGCTAAAAGGTAGAAACCATCGCCACAGAAAAAAGATAATATATAGTAACATTAAATCTTGGAAGAAATTGGGTGAGTGTTTCACGGATTGTGCACAAACATCATTTAAGTTTCCAAAATAAAGTATCTACTGATGTAAGAGTATAAATTATGGTCCAAATTTAGCAATGAATAGAACATGTTAATAATATGTCTACCAATAGATAATTATGTTTTAACTTTTTTAAGCCAAGTTGTATGCTTAAGTTATTGAGTAGGAAAAAGAGGATGAGAATGATTAACACGTGATTAGGAAGACTAACTTCATGCATAAACATGCATGTCGATATTTTATTGGTTTGTGAAACAGCGGGTTCATTAGTTGCAACTTACACGACGCAAGTTTAAGTATGAAATTAGGTGCATCTTTAGCTCCCTCAATGATTTCTCTTTTACAGAAATGACCCATTTTGACCCGTAACTATAAAAATCTGTGAAAACATTGACATCTTATAAGTACTTTGATATGTCCAATCTCGTCGCCTTTTAATCTGAAAGGGAGGCATTAACTCCTTGAGTGATTAAGCTTTTAAAGTTTATCTGATAATATGTTACCTTTTACAGTATCAGCTAAGAGCCAACATCAAACGCTAAAAATAGAATAGGCTTTTAATAATATTAATTGTAGTTGGATTATGTGTTTAGTTTTATTACATTCTTGATACTCCAAAATCAGCAACAATCGAAACTGAAAACCAAAGTAATGAACAAAAAACTCTCCAAAAATGCAGGCATTTGATAACGAATGCAAGGATACATGTCCCATAAGAATGTACACAAATGAATTTTTAAATTTCCAAAAATAATTACCTATCATACAAACCATCGTCAATACCGACACATGCTTGATCGTCATGATCAATACAAAGAGTTGTAGGTGAAACAAGTCGCGACAATCGACATTATGCAGATCACAAGTGATGGCAGTAGAGTCATGTTCAAGAGTTGGCTCTCCCCCATATATCCAGCCAACGTAATGGTCGCGTCCCAAGCTATCACCCTAGCAAATGTTCCTGGCCTCCGTTCCCTTCCTTTCCGCCTCTGTTGCTAATAGAATCACCCGTTTGAATGTCCACGAGAGAAGCCTTGATGAATCATTAAAACAACGTAGACAGAAGCGACAAAATTTACAACCCACACCTGTTACAATGCAACAAACAACAATTTAATACGTTAAAAAATGTGTCATGTTATGGTCTTGAATTTTAATCTTTTTATTAGATTTTGACAACGATCCAACAAAAGTCCAGGGAGGCAAATAATTTTAGCTAAAAGGTAAAGGTAAAAATGTGTCAAAGGGAAAATGGGGGGTTAAAAAAAAGTTTTGTGTAAAAGTCTCAATATATTTTCATAAAAAGTTTTCTCGAAAAAACTTTTTGATCCCAATAATTAACGCAAACACAAACACTATTATAATTATTTTTTTTGATATGTGAGCTAAAAATATTAAACACAGTTCCAAACCTTATGGAATACCTAAATCATCATAATACCGCAAATGGCGCATGCTTCTCTCTAGTACAATGACTTACACAACTTTAACTGTATGTACTTCTGACTACTTAACACCGTAACTTTAATTTCTACCGGTTCATCCCAATTATTCCCAGTTCCAGAAACCATATCCCCCATTCCATCCCTCTACTTCAATATTGCACACCATCTCTAAAAACTACTTCTACCCTCTAAACACTACGGTTTCAACAACAAAACAAAACCAGCACTTAATAACATTACGGTTCACACAATCATCAACCCAAGTCCGCCCCGCGCCAGGGTCCCGGACGCCCCAGCCAAAAACCCAGGTCCGCGCGTCCTGTCGCGTCGGCCATCCGGCGGTCCCCCGCGCCGGTCCCCGCATACCCGGCGGGACCGCCGCCGTTCCGGATCCGGAGCCCATTCCCGGATCCGATGAGCTAAACGTATTTAAAGAATACCACTACACGGTTTCCAAACACCAAATCATCCAAAAAAAACACAAAACCATAACCCAAACCCAAATCCACTAAACGATTCATCTGCCAATATATAACCCCCTGATATCAATCAAACAACCCCGACCGGGCCACCCACTCCAGTCCCCGTTCCCGGCCACGGCCATGTTTAGTAGCACAAACACATATTACACCCCCTTTAATTCCCCATCAGTATCCCACCCCGGCCCATGTTCAAGATACGTCTACTATAGAACTATTTAATTAACAATTTACCTTCTAATATACTTCTGGCATAGAAAAACATGATGAGACCCCTGAAATGGACGTTTTGTGGTACAGAATAATGTTATGGAATTACAACGTGAAAAAGCTCATGAGAATTTCTCCGAGACCACACACCCACTACTATGTTTCAGATATACGAGTAAAAATTATTGACTGCAAGAACGAAAATAAACAAACATCAGAAAACAAATCCAAACGAATATGGGTTAAGAAATTATAAAATTTTAACCTACTTCAAACATGTTAAACTAACTAACATACTATATATCGTCTTCCGACTAAAAAACATTGACAGGAGAAACAGTCCAAAAATACACCAAGACAGCAAGAAAGATTGCATAAAACTTTTTTTTTTCCCAGTCTCATCCATTGGAAGTAATAGGTATTAAAACCAACCTAGATCTATTTTCGAGCAGCACAAACAAATTTCCCTTTATATTTTATGCGTAAATATAGTATAAAAAAAAAACAAAAATAAAAATAAATAAGCAAGTTGAACTGAAAACATTGGTAAAAAAAAAACCAAAGTCAAAAAACAATCAATCAACTTAGAAGTGACAAACTTTTGAGACAGACTTCGATGACCCCACTCAAAACTTGACGACCCCCGAAAATATCAAAGATAACTCGTAACTTAATGTTCAAGAGTTGGCTCTCCCCCATATATCCAGCCAACGTAATGGTCGCGTCAGCAATCACCCTAGCAAATGTTCCTGCCTCTGTTGATAGTAGACCCCCGTTGAATGTCCCACGAGAGAGCCTTGATGACATTACACGTGACAGAAGCGACAAATTTACACCTGGTACATGCACAAACAATAACGTTAAAATGTGTCATGTTGAGGTCTTGATTTTTAATCTTTTTATTAGATTTGACAACGGGTCACAAGTCAGCAAATTTAGCTAAAAGGTAATGGTAAAGTGTCAAAGGGGTTAAAAAGTTTTGTTAAGTCTCATATATTTTCATAAAAGGTTTCGAACTTTTGATCATAATTAACACACTATTTATGAATTATTATTTTTTGATATGGAGCTAAAAGTATTTACGGTTCAACCCAGTCCGGCCCGGCCTTGTTTTAGTAGCACAAACATACGCCCTGTAATCCAATCAGTCCACCCGGCCCATCTTGATACGTCTACTATTGAACTATTTATTAACAATTTACCTTCTAATACTTCTGCAGAGACAAACATGATGAGCCCTGAAATGACGTATTGTGGGACAGAATATGGAATGACAACGTGAAAGCTCATGAGAATTCCGAGACACACCACGATTTCAGATACGAGTAAAATTTGTCTGCAAGAACGAAAACAAACATCAGAAACAATTCCACAAATAGGGTTAAGAATTATAAAATTTTACCTGTCTTCAAACATGTTACTGATATAGCTTCCGACTATAACATTGACAGGAAGAACAGTCAACCCAAGACATGCAAGAAAGATTGCAACTTTTCCAGTACTCCATTGGAAGTAATAGGTAGTAACAACACTAGATTCCGACAACAAAATTTCCATTGCGTATTTTAACATAAAATAAATAAGCAGTTGAACCTGAAACATTGGTAACAAACTGAAGTCAAACATCAATCAACTTTGACCCAATAAAATCAAAGATATCGTAAACGAAAGCAAACCTTCATAGAAGGTGTGAGTAATCTGTTAGCAGCTCCAATTGAATTAACGGGTGCACGTGTGTCTTCTAATGTTTCTTCACTGGCATCACATTCAACGTTGTCGTCTTATTGATCTTGATGTGGATGTGAACTTAAGAGCAGTGGTTGAGTAACAATTTTTTCAAGAGAATCACTATTGGTTGAACCTGGAGTCAAGATCCACGAAAACGAAAAACTTTACTCCCTTGTGTGTGTGAGGGTTACATAACGCGCATCAAAACACCCCTTTTAATAATTGAAAAAAAAGAAGATAAAGACATACCAGCGGTAGATTCTGGTGCAGGCTTTTCTTCGACATATTGAGCAGGTTCTCTAAAGGAAATCCAGAGCCATACTAAGTAAAATAACCAAGC
Source organism: Tanacetum coccineum (assembly GCA_026074375.1). Taxonomy (NCBI): domain Eukaryota; kingdom Viridiplantae; phylum Streptophyta; class Magnoliopsida; order Asterales; family Asteraceae; genus Tanacetum; species Tanacetum coccineum. Next base: position 38,009 of record BQNB010014812.1, on the reverse strand, counting down.
AAACGCCATAATCCAACCAGGTGAAGTGTTTTGGTCAATTGTCAGTTTGTAAATCTTGAAGTTGACTTGTAACAAGCCAGCAAGCGCGGGCCCGCAAGCCATACCTAAAGCACTTGCACTAACAAACCCTGCAGAAGCCTGCATCCGGATTTTTAGAGGTACACAATCACTGATGTACCGTCTGTTCACTGCTCTAGCCGAACCAAGACTGTCATTAAAAAAGCAAACAAGTGTCAAATACTGTAAAATATATGGAACAAATAGCTACGAGATGTGGTAAATAAGATTTTATAAACCAGAAGTTTGTCTTTTGAGGTCAAACAAACAGTTTCATTTATCAAGAAAAAAAAATGACCACATTGCAATTCATAACAAACAGCTACAAAAAGATAAATTCCGTGAAAACCTTAGAAAGAAATGTGATCCAAATTCAAACTTGAAAAAGTAGGTTTGACCACATAAAAGTTGATAAAACAGAAATTATCTACGAAAAAACTTACCCACAAAATAAACGACCAAGTAAAAGCACCGCAATGGAGTTAAAATCATAAGCCATTGCATACATGACATTCCCTACGAAAAGAACTATGCTGCTAAAGATCAAAGGTCTGAAATATGATCTATTAGACCACGCACTGAAATAAACAGATGAAAATATCTGAGCGACAGCCATTGCACCAATGACAATACCGCAAACAGTTGCTGCAGCTCCTAAACTCGTTGAGTAATCATCGGCTGTTGGGACGATGATATAAGTATTGACCATATAAAGAAATGTGTTTGCTAGATTCAATAGAAGTGACATAAAATGGTATCGTTGATCATCAGCGTGTTCCTCCAAAGGCGTTGGTAACTCCTCTTGCATAATAAGAGCATGTTGCCCCAAAAAGGTGAGAAAGTTTGTTGAGTAACTCAATCTGTCGACTGCTGCTCTGATGGTGTCGATGACAGGATCCTGAATATATGATTTATTAAATCAGCGGATCACAAGTATAGATGACGCCAATTTACTATATAAAAAAGGGGGTTGGTCACAAAAGCTATACTGTTAAACTATAGTGAACAAGTAAATGAGAAAAAACCTGAAGAGGAACAGCAGGTTGGTCGTAAATTGATAAGTAGCTCCCTTGACGATCCTCAAGTTCTGCAAGATTACGTGATATTGCTCCAACCACCGCCCCTAGACCCTGCAAGTTCCATCGTTGGATGTTAATTAAAACAGAAAAAAAACCCGAAAAAGATGAAAGTGGTATCATGGACTATTATACATTACCACATGCTTAAAGACTTGTTGTAGCTGCGAATAAGGATGGTTGGCTCGAGTTTTGACATAGTAATCAGTAAATCTATAACCAAAACGTTTGTCAAATTTCTTGAGGATCTTGCGCAGTCCAACGGCATTGATTTCAACAAAAAACAGAAGCTTTAATAGATCTCTTCCAACGTCTCTATAGGCTTCTCGTAAAGCAGATATTTTTGCAAAATCTGGTTCCTCTTGAAGAGCCTCTTGCTCTTTTCCGAGAGCATCTAATCTGCTAGCAAGCAGCCCTTGTTGTTCCAGTAGGAATAAAACAATCTTCTCAATCTGCATATGCATGATCATATAATCAGCACAATGGGGTAGGGTCAAAACATGCAATTTAAACTGGCCAGAAATAGGCCAAGCGGGGTCAACCCGAGCCACTATCCGACCAAGATTTGAACTATGTAATGAATAATCTGAAGATCAAATGCTATTAATAAAAAGTCAAACATAAAGAATCAATTGTATAATAAGCTTTGAATGCGACCCGTTTGACCCATTTGCCGTGTTTCCTATTAAACTAGCGGTTTACTTTTGACCCATTTGACCCTTTCGAGATGAGACATAACCCAAACCCTTATAAGTCAATGGGTCGAATTAACAACTCTGATGACCATTGTCTGTGCAGTCTTATGACCAAAATTACAAAACAGAAGCTTTTATTGATAACAAAAGGTTAAATTATTAGAGCATGCTTACCTCATTATCGAGCATTCTTGAGAAATCTTTAAGAACATATCTACGTTCAATTCCTCCGGCCTCGATCTGGCGAGAGTACTGCTTTACTCTTTTCTTCATGAGCTTGTAATTGATATAATATCTGGAGTCAAAAGCCATAAAAAAATTGGTGATTTACATAATTATTTGAATACAGACCATATCAAGATATTCTAGATGCAAAACGCAACATACCCGTTCCATTCTTGAATTTGCCTGTCCTTCAACTTTTTCCCAAAAGCCACCATCTTTCACTGCGCACGTACTATATACAGAATACATAAGAAAACGTCCTCAAAATGCTACCACTGCAAAAGTGCCTTTAACAAAAATGTAATTCTTATTTTTAATTTTACAGATGTTACGAGTCTTGACAACAAACCTAAAACTAGCATTGTATGCCATTAGATTCCACAAACAAAACATTTAGTCATTTGAAGGTTAAAAACTTAACAAACAGATCTTCCTAGCACTTTTAGATCACACAATGTACCAAAGCTCGTTTACTTAAAATCTTAGGCCAAATTGATCCAATTCTCTTTTAAGCTACAAAACCAAGATCTCAATTCTAACTTGAGCAAAAAAGTGTAAAAGTTAAGCTAAAAGAATTCCACTTTGGTTCCTAATTCATGCTCACAAACATATACTTAAACGAATCTAATTCGCGTAAATCAGCAAAATTCCCTACATACAAAGTTCTCACGGATAATCCACACATTCGTATATCCATAACAAAAAAAGTCACTCTAAAGTAACACTTTTTGAGCTCAAATCAACAAACCAATAACAATAAATCCACCATAACACACACTAAACACACTTTAGTATGTGTTATCTTGATTCAAATCATGTACCATAATCTTTAATCCAAGAACACAAAACCCATTTAGCAAAACATACTAAAACACACAAAAGCACCAATCTTTACCATTGTTTTTTACAAAAAGCATCAAACTTTAACTAATTTACACAATTTCTTGATCAAACAAAACATACCCATCTCAAATAAACCAAAAGCAATACATATTATCACATCAAAAAATTAAAAATATTTACCTTCTTAAGCAGGGTGTTCAAAGAAGTATTATGTGTAGAAGTACTATAAAGATTCAAACTAGTGATCCGAATAAAGGGTGTTTTTTTTATTTGACTATTATAAATTAATTTTAAATAAATAAAGCTAAATTTACTGGTTTATGCAAATTCTGTTATTTTGTGGGCAGAAAAAAAAGTAAAGATTTTTATAAAACGATAAAAGGAGGCAGAAAAGTTGATTGGAGAGAGAAATAGGTGGCACAGATTTATTTTGTTTGCTTCACAAAATATTTTATTTTTAAAAAATGCGTTACGACCCGATAAACCTGATAACCCGATAACACCCTTAGAGTATCGGTATTAGTTACAAGTAAATGTGTTCTTAGATATTTTGTAAGCTCAAATTTTTCGTGAATGAAAAGTAAATGTAGATCTGATTTTGTGTAGTGCGGATTCAAAAATTTAACTAATGATGTGTGTATTTTTTTTTCGAAATGTAAAAGGTATGCGACTGAGAAAGAAAAATACGTTTACAGATGCAGAAGTTTACAAAACATACATGTGTTTTGTGATATTTTTGTAAGCTTAAGTTTTTCGTGAATGAAAAGTAATGTTGATGTGACTGTGTGTAGTGGCGGATCCAGAAATATAACTAACGATGCGTGTTATATTTTTTTCAAATGGGTAAAATGTACGCGATGAGTATTTATCGAAAAAAATATATATACTTATTTCACATATGTATTTTATGGCTCAACTATTTTTTTTGTGTGATAATAATGTGTATAAAGAAGGTTGGCTTTTACAAAGAAAGTAACTCATATATATATATATATAGGAAGTTAAAGTTTGACTATAATTTATGGAAGTCCATGAACTTTTAGGATTTATTAGTTTATAGTTTGTATTAGAAAATAGATAAAAAGGTGTGGGTCAATTGGCTCTTTTGGGACAATTGGCTTCTTATGTTTAGACATGGATAAATGGAAAATAATACAATAAAAAAAATTAATGAGGTGACAATTTATTAATTGTGATCCGTTAGTTATTATTGTGATCCATTAGTTTATTCAAAAGTTTAGGATATATGCTTGGAATATACTTACGGCACGTCTCATGGGTACAAAAGTTATAGGATTAGTGCAAACTTTTAATATATAGTTTTTAATCAATGTTAAGAAAAATGTCAGAATATATGTTTGGGTAATGCAAAGGCCAAAATAAGAAGATAAGAGATATAAAAAGTTTTAAGGGATGAAAATTCAAACAATGTTATGTTTTATTTTATTTTTTTATCTATTATTTATTAACGAGGCCTAAGCATTTATAATAACTTAACTTATAAAATAAGTTTTGTTCGTCATACATATTTATAAAAGTTTTTATAAGCCATAAGCCTCTCTATAAGCTCTAGCCTATAAAAAAGGCTTATGAAGATTTATAACTAATCAAATTACTTAAATAACTTTCAAATATAATGTATTATCACGGATTCACTTTATAAAAATATAAGCTCCAGCCTTCGGCTTATAATATAAGCTCTAGCCCAACTCTGACTCATTACGCAAAACATATTAATGACAATCAAAAACTGCTTTTATTTTAAGAAAGTTCTGATAAGTTTATTTTATAGATTTAGTTCATGAATAATCATGACTTATGTGAGTAGTAGACAAACTAATTTATATGCTAATTCAAACATGCAATATCACGTTTTTTTGATCTTTCCATTTATAAAATTGAGCAAAGTCTAAATCAATATACTAGAAAATTGCAAATTGCAAAGAATGTAATATGACAATTTGACTACATATTGCCATCTTCATAAGCATGAGTTGTCACCTTATACGAGTATCTTATTATTTAGCACTATTTAAGACTTGACATTTTGTTTCATTTTAAGCTTTCACAATAAATCGTCATACGTTTAAAATAAATTTAAAGCATATATAACAATGTATAATATCCCAGAACAAAAATTCGTGTCTAAATAATTCACATGTATACACATATTCATGACTCATGAGTATATGGGATCACATGGTGGAGAATAAGTCGGTATTTTTGTATTTATCTTATATAATATATACACAATCAACGAAAAAAAATTAAAATATAATAAATATCGTTTTTTTTTATAATATTCTTATATACTTAATATTAAACATCAAAATGACGTATATAACTAAAATACAAGTTTTTAATGCATAAATACAATATCGTTAAAACATTTTCTAAAGAAATGCTCGTTAACATACTCGACAAACCAAAGATGAAATTCAAAATCATTTTGTAAACATTATTGACAGATTATGACTTCCCAAATCATTATCAATCTAACGTTAGATGATATAATTCCTCAAATCTTTTACATAGTAAAGGAAAACGTCAAGTATGATATTCGTATTTCAAAAAAAATCAAATCATACTAAATTTAGTAATATTTTTTTTAATTAGAATTCCTTTTTAAGGTTTTTTAAATTATTTTTAATTAGAAAAGTCAAAATATTTCTAAAATTGGCAAAAAAAAATCACCCCACGTTTTTATATAGTGAAAAAAAGGAGAATTAAACATAAAAGTATAAGTGTCAAAAACATTAAAAAAAAAACTTAGAAAATGTGGGAGTAATTTTATAAAGATTAAAGTCAAATGGAATTAAAAAAAATTATTATCAAAACTAAAAAGGACAAGGACGTGATAATAACTATATACGATATAATCCTATGCAATTTAAATCAAACCTCATAAATAAATTATTAATAATTAATTAAAATTTTATGTTAAAACCCCGTGCGTGCACGGGGCATTATAACTAGTTATGATTGATAGTAACTGCATATGTTATTGATATTTTAAGAAAATAAGCAGTAAAATAGTAAGCGGAAAATATTCATGTTCAAGTTATTCGTGAAAATTGAACTTTCTAGCCTTTAAAATATGTGGTCTAATTACTAGTCTGTTTTTCTATTTTCTAACCTCAAATTTTTACAGTACACGTCACCTATCTCATAATTTTTATTTTTCATGTCTTTAACGAAACTTGAATCCATAAACTTTAAGTAGTTGAATCGCTCACATACCGATAGAACAAAAAACCTTAAGTAATTACTATAACTAGTTATTTCTCGACTTTTCTTTAATTTTTATAGGCTGTTGTTTGATATTTTAGGAAAGCTGATATAATATTCCACGAGAGGTATGTTTGTTTTTTCTTTTATTTTGCTTAGATGTCACACTACAAACGAAACTAAATATAATTAAATTCTTTAATCAATTGATAAATCATTTGACAATGAGATCTACATCTACCTTAATGGCTGCTTATTTATTATTATTTTTTTTAACGGCGGATTTTATTGAAACAAAAAGACCAGCAAGAAGCTAGAAATTACAAAGTAACAAGATGCGGGTTTTTAAGCCAATCTACCCAACTAAAAGACTTTTTACATCTATGTTTACACCAAATGAATGATCGGGTGACTACCTCCTCAAATATAAACGCCTTCGAAGGACAAGCCGAACCAAAAATGCTCTTGTTACGGAAATTCCAAATGTACCACCACAAGACATAACAAAAGCCTTCGAACAACTCTTTATGTTTAGAATGAAGACGGATACTCAACAACTATTCTAACCACTCATCATAAGAGGAAACCATCACGACATCAATCTCCCACCAAAGCAAAACCTTGCGAAATATCTCTCTAGATATAGGGCAAGTAAAGAAAATATGGCTAGATGATTCCACATTCTTTTCGCATAAAGGACATAGAATCGACTCAATATCCATGCCTCTTTTAGAGATGTTCAATCGAGTAGGTAAGATGTCCAACTTAACTTTCCAAGCGTGAATATTGACTTTAATAGGCACCGCTTTTATCCAACGGGTTTTGGAAGAGACCATTGGTAACGAGTTTGCGTCAAGGAGATTCCTAACCGAAGCGACTGTAAACTCGTCATAACCTTCTAAAGACCATCTACATCTATCATTCGAATCGAAAAGACTAATTCCCTCCATAATCTTCACGAGCTGAATATATTGAAGCTCTTCAGCTCCAGCTCTTGGAGCTCTACGAAACGAACACATAAGATCATCATGAGATAACTTCAACGCCACTGAAATATTTTTTTGAGTCTCCAATGCATACATTCTGGGAAAGTCATATTGAAAAGTGTTATCGCCCCTCCATTTGTCCTCCCAGAACCGAATGTCTACCCCGTTGCCTATTTTTCTGTGAATGAATCCCATCAAATCAGTGCTTCTTTTAGTGCCTAATTTTTCTTGGAACGTTCACAAATGAACAATCTATGCAAAGGTCTAAAACCCTATTAAAAAAATTACTTTTTGTTTCATTCATAGTGACATTTTGTTTAATACTTATAGAAAAATAATTACTTTTTGTCACATTTTTAATAATGCTACTCTCCTCCCACCTCAAATAATTTTGTTTTAGAATAAACACCAATAAGTATTCAGTAAACATCATTCCCTTATGGGCGATCTCTTCAATATCATTCCCTTGTTCTTCCTGATTCAATTCTGTTGACTCTTCATTAATTATTTATCATGTATTGCGATTCATCCTTGTTTCATTCTCATCTCGCTGCTATTAATTGTGAGAGGTATAGGCTTGTGATCTTATTGCTCCCTATACTTTCTGTGATCAATTAATTTACCGGAGTTTGGATCGGATCTGGGATTGCGATTTATATACATTTTTTAATTAATTTGAATTGTTCTTCAGAATTGTTTCTCTTTGTAATTTAGGGCTTTGGTTTTTGTTGATCTCCCTTCAATCCAATTTTGTTTTTCTATGGCGGCTTCATCTCAAAGAAATTCCTTTCTGTCTAAGGAAGATCATACTCGTAAGATCTCCCATTCGATTTTTTGATGACCAATTTCCCTCGATACTGCAATTCCCGTGAGCTTTGGAAAGCTTGTAGCGTGTACGGCACGGTGGTGGATGTGTTCATTCCATCCAAAAAATCTAAGGTTGGTAAACGATTTGCTTTTGTGCGCTTCATTAAGGTATTCAATATTGATCGGCTTGTGGAAAACCTTTGCACTATTTGGATAGGGCGCTATCATTTATATGCGAACAAGGTCCATTTTGAAAGACCCAACAAATCTCATCCGTTTCCTGATGCCAATAATGGGGCTGCGAAGGTATCCTTCAACTCATCAGGTTCTCAACATGTTAAGAACCATGTCAGGTCATATGCCAATATCGTTAATGTTGCTCCTTCTGGGTTAAAATGGGGTCTTTTTATTTTCGCATTTTCACCACTAAGATCCCACCGGCTTAGTTTTGGATGATCTAGCTATGTGATGAATGGTTAAATTTGTCAAACAGACTCCTGGGGAAGGTGAACGATTTTTCATCTTTTCCCAATTTATACTGTATTTTTTTTGTAAGAAAGATTTGTCGGATGTCAAATTAACTATCTTGGAGGTATGTGGGTGATGATCGATTCGAGTACGTGGATACTAAAAAAAATGAAATTTAATGGAGCATTCATGATTAAATTCTTGGTGAGAAGTTATCCAAGATGCTTAAAATTGGTTTTGTTAGCGCCGAGCGATTGTGTGGGGTTATAAGAGAGGGTTCCCCTCAAGTCTTGGACTCGCGAAACATTAACTAGAATTGGGGAAAAAAATGGGGCGAATGTTGGAATGGAGGACAATGCCGAAATTCGTATCGGTTCGTAAACGTTATTGCATCAAGACAAAACATTTGTTTCCTATTTTGGAGCTCCCTTTAAGATTGTAGTAAAAAAGGTAAAAGTTTTATCCATGGTTCGGACTAAAGAACTATTTACAATGGAATCCGTCCTTCGAGCTAAGGGCCTTTAAGGAAAGAGTTTATAATTCTGAGGATGAATCGAGTCATGCTACTCCTCACCTTAATGAAGTGGAATCTGATAATGATAATGGTACTGACGACGAGGAGGTGGCTGATACCATTTTTGGGACTAACTTGGCTTCGGGTTCTAAATTGCAGCTTAATGTAGAGGGGGATAATCAAATGTCTGATGATCCGTTTGAAATATATGATATTCTAAAGAAGCAGAATCTGGGTGATAATCGCGAACCTAGTCCTTCACTGTCTCACCCTCCCGGTTTTTCTATGAATCGTGATACCGCAACAAATATTGAAGTTTCTGATGGAAGTGTGGAAAAGGAACAATCGACACCATTATCTGCTAAAGTTATGAATACTTCTCAAGAGATACCAGAGGGTTTGAATGGAGATTTTGTGAGACAGCAGAATTCTACACATAACGGGGGTTCGGTTTTGGGTGTTCTAGATGATATTATCAAAGTCGGCCAATCGATGGGATACACAATGGAGGGTTGTGCGAAGGATTTGGAAAACATCATAGGTAGCCAAGGAGAATTGAAAATGTTTTTAGATAATGTTTTATCTTTTAAACATTCAAGGACTTGGTCACAAGACTAAAAAGGATTGGGTAAAGGAGTTAGCTTTCAGGTACAAACTCAATTTTTTAGCGATTCAAGAAACGAAGATGGAAACGGTTTCTCACATGGACGTTAAATTTATGTGGGGGAAACTCTAAACTTTACCATGATTTTAATGTTCGTTAGGTGCTTCGTGTGGTATTTGATGCATGTGTAAAGCGACTAATTTTTATGAAGATAATGTTACGATATGACAATTTCGTTGCTATATATGGCACGTGGTAACCCAACCATTCTAAGAATATGTTTCGTGGTTTGTATGCTCCCCAACAAACTTCGAGCAAAAGGTCCTTTGTGGGAATAATCCCATTCTTTTAGACATCGTTGCGTGGGGTGATTACGTATTATTATGTTGACTTTAATGAATTTCGGGTCTATTGAAGAAAAGGCGTTTGATCTATTTTTAATCCCAACAGTGCAAGTAGTTTTGATCAATGACATTTCAAGCTTCGGGTCTTGTTGATATTAAAAACTGGAAGGCTAATACTCTTTCATCATTGTCTCATAATCCTAATCGGCATCATAAGGTGAGTTAACTTAGACCTGATTCTTGGTTAGTCTCAAGGTATCTTTTCGTCTTATCCCTCACAACCATCAGCTTTTATGTCTGATAGACATCTTTCGGACCACCGTCCAATCTTGCTTAGAGAAGTTCGTCTAGACTTTGGCCCAACACCATTCCGATTCTATCATTCTTGGCTTGATATGGTTGGTTTTGACGATATGATTAACAGCTCGTGGAAGTCTTTTTCTCATACGGATGAAAATAGGTTGATTTGTTTTAAGAAAAAACTTCAAGAATTGAAAGTTATTATTCGGAGTTGGACTAGTGAAAAAAAACGTGCTTCTTCTTGTTTGAAATCTGATCTCACTTCTGAATTGGGAAAGATTGATAAAGATTTGGAGAGCGGTATTATTAATGATGAATCACATACTTTGTGGTTAGAATTGAAACGTAAACATTCTTAACATTACTGAGAAGGAAGCAAAGAAATCTGCAAAAAATCCAAACTTAATGGGGCAGTGGAGGGTGATGAGAAATTCAAATTTTTCTTTCATGTGATTATTAATAGATGCGCTCTCGAATTAGCGATTCGGGGTATTTTTGTTGAAGGAATTTTGCGTAACTTGAACCTACAACTATTAAAGATACTTTTTTAAACACCTTTTTTGGAGGAACAATTTCAAGAACCACACCCTGCTGGTTCATGGAGGTTTTCAAAATTAATTTCGATTTTCCTAAGAGGGTGTCTCAGGATCAGTTAATTGAGTTAGAAAGATATGTCTCCCGTGACGAAATTCGATTGGCTGTTTGGAATTGTGGTAACAATAAATCTCCGGGTCCGGACGGTTTCACCTTTGAATTCTTTAAGAAATATTGGGATCTTATCGGGACGGATTTTTGTGACGCGGTGGAATTCTTCTTTTCGAATGGTTTTTTTCCTAAGGGGTGCAATTCGTCTTTCATTGCTCTAATTCCTAAGGTTGTTGATGCTAAATTTGTTAAGGATTTCCGACCTATTAGTTTGATAGGTTGTGTGTATAAAGTAGTTACGAAGATTCTTGCTAACAGATTGGCTTTGGTCATCTCGGATCTAGTTTCAGATACACAATCAGCCTTCATAGCTGGGAGACAAATCTTGGATGGTCCCTTCATCCTTGATGAAATTTTAAAATGGTGTAAAAGGAAGAAAAATAAAGCTATGTTTTACATCAAAGAGTCGATTTATTGCAAACGCTTACGAACGGTCCATGGTATACTTAATTGATGTTCTTTTTCTTGAGGCTTTTGGAAATTTGGGGTCTGACTTGGTGAAATTATTGGATTCGTGGGACCTTTTAGTAGTGCTAAAAAGCCAACTAACTTGGTGAAACGATAAACGGGAGTCCCCTCCAAAGAGTTCTCTATAACATCGTGTTCTAAAACAAGGAATCCATTAGTCCCTATAAAATTTATTATAGAGTGAATGGAATCGTTACACAAAAACATTAACAGACAAAAAAAATAACAAGACAACAAAAAAACATTACAGTTACAACTACCACAACACAAAAACAAAGACATACATAAAAAACACTTTCCTTTCTCACTTCTATCCCTCCATCCCGTGTGGTTAATGAGGGTTGTTTTAAAGGTATTCAATTGTCGTGAATATCGGTCCTCTATCGATCCCATCTTTTCCTACTCGGATGATGCAAATGTTTATTGGAGAGGGGTCGGGAGGGTAATTTCAGCGAATATACCTTAAAATTCAGAAATGTTTCTATATTAGCTACACAGGTTTGCAAATCAACATTCACAAAAGTAAGTTCTTGGAGTAGGAGTCCCCCGTTATGTGTTTGATCATGCGCTTCGCTAAAGGATAGTTCCGTAATGAATAATCAATTTAGAATATCCTTAAGAGATAAGTGGTAGAGTCCATGTCTCGTCATAAAATGCTTGGATATAATATTCATAAGCTACTTCTACTTTCTCCTATCTCGGCTCTCTAACACTGTGGAAACAAAGACCTTAACAAATTGGAGGTCGCTTAACTCTATTGAAATCGGTTCTTGGTGCTTCTCCGATTTACTCCATGTCTATTTATAAAGTTCCTAAAGGAGTATTGAAGATTATGGAGGCTATTCGTAATCGTTTCTTCAATGGAGCTGATATTTCAGATAGGAAAATTACTTGGGCTGCCTGGGATAAGATTTTAGCTTCCAAGAAAAAATGGAGGATTAGGCCGTTTTCAATTATTTTTGCTTTTAAATCGAGGAGCCCTTCTTTCTTAAATGGGTTTGGCGATTTTTTCTCAAGATGGATCTCTTTTTGGTTTCGGGTTATTCTGACTTTATATGGTGACAGTATTAAATTCTCATTCTATTCATGTTACGTCCAATAGGAGTTCCATCCAATAGAACTTCATGTGTTGAAAGACAAATGGTTGATTTTTGTTCTCATTGCAAAGGCGTATTGGGAATGGTTCTGATACCGTTTTGGTTTGGAATGTGTTGGAATTGTGAGAGACTTCGTTTCATTACTTTTGATTTCCGCGTTTGGGTTGCCCATTGGAAGATGAAAAAAATTTTCTGTGGCTTTGAAACATAACTCGTCCATGGATAAGTCCTTTCGAAGAGGTTCGTGATGGTAATGAGTCTCAGCAGATGACGGAGCTAAATTCTATGCTAAACATGGGTTTCCCTTATCTAAGTTCGCGTGGATCGAAGCGATTTGAATTTGACAGTGAAGTAGAGTTCCGGTTAAAGAGAACGAAATTTCCATTGACGATTTGGTTCCTTCCATCCTTTTGATGCTACGAGATGGGTTTGAAATGTAATCCGCATTAAGATTAAAATATCCTTTGTTTGGAGGTCACACCAGATTGGGGGGGGGGGGGGGGGGGGGGGGGTTTACCTACAAGGGTTAATTTAGCTCGTAGAGGGGTTTATATTGAGTCTAACTCTTGCCCGACATGTCGTACTTGTGAGGAGGATATTCATCACTCTTTATTTCAATGTGACTTGGCACAGTCTGTGTTACATCGAATCTGTAGATGGTGGGATTTTCCCCCGAACTCTTGGACGTCTTTCATGGAGTGGCAAAGCTGGTTTAATTCTGTCCGTCTCGCTTCCAAGGTTAAGATTTTGTTAGAAGGAGTTTCCTACTTTTCTTGGTGTGCCATTTGGTCTATTTTAGGAATCGCCTAATTTTCCAGAAAAGTAAACTCAAGCGATCGACTCTTTTGATGACATTGTGTTTCCATGCTTTATACTTGTGCTCAATCGTTGTATTAAGAGTTTTTACCCTAGGGAGAATTGGTTTAAAAAATCCCCAACCTAATTTCTTTATTTCCCCATCTAATTTCTTTGTAATCTCCTTCTAGCATCTTGCTAGTTTTTAATAAAATTCGCCGTTCAAAAAAAAAATAATTTTGTTTTAAAAAGGACTTCAACATAAGAACATGTAGAGTTAGTTGTACACGCATTCTTTACATGTACTTACATTATATTAAATTTTTAATCACAATTCATAGATTATGGGAATGATTTTGTGTTTTTTTAATCGTCTAATGACATATTTGAGATTTGCAACTTAATAATGCACTTTTATAAACTATAATTAATCCCGGGCACGCAAACTATTCGAATACAGTAAGTTGCTAATGGTGCGTTTAATTAAAATGAAACACATGTGTTTCTCACAAATATTTTTATAGATATCGTGTTCAAATCAAATGTTATCCGTCAAATTCTTATAAAACAGATAATTTGCATTACCAACTTTAAAGTGTCTAGGGAGTCACATATGTTTTTCCCCGTATAACTCAAAACCTATAACTTAAACAAAAAAATATACTTCATCCATCACTCAAGTTATATGGCACCTATGACCCACATGTAACCCAATAAAACACAAATATAATACTACCTACGAAAAAAAAAAGCCTATGGCTTAGCATGTGCCGACGACGCCAAATGCTATAATTCAAGGAGGTGTCAGATTGACTTATAAGGCTATAACACGACCTATAACTCAGGATATCTTGTGTTGTAACAAGGAAAACTACGATACAATCCTTAAAAATTCGGATAAATAACCAAAATTTTGATTGGATGACTTCATTTTTTATAGAGTAAACTGCAAAAATCATTCATGTGGTTTGTACTTTTTGGCATTAATCATCCATAATCGATACTATCGGCAATAATCATCTCTGAGCGCTGAAATGTTCGGCAAAAATTATTCCTCACCACGAATTATGAAGAGTAATTATGTCATTTAAAACACACAGAGATGATTTTTGCCAAAATATATTTAAACCAATGGATGATTTTTGCAGTTTTACAAAAAAAACTAATATTTACAATTATAATTATTTTTTTATTTTTTTTAATTATATCATCACTTCATTATAATAATAGAATTTACAACAAATTAGAGGGGAGCGGAGATACTATTTAGGCCTTCACTCTTTTGGGTCAAAGGCGATATATTATTATAATAAAGTGATGATTTAATTAAAAAAAGTAAAAAATAATTATAATTGTGAATATTAGTTTTTTTTTTGTAAAACTGCAAAAATCAACCCTTGGTTTAAACATATTTTGACAAAAATCATCCCTGTGTGTTTTAAATGACATAATTACCCTCCATAATTTGTGATGAGGGATGATTTTTGCCGAACATTTCAGCGCTCAGAGATGATTATTGATAATAGTATCGGTTAAAGATGATTAGTGCCAAAAAATACAAACCACAGGGATATTTTTGCAGTTTACTCTTTTTTATATAACTATTCGTGATCAAGCTATCATATTGGTAGGTATGTGTTACATAACTCATCATGTGAAGCTTACCAAGGAGCAACAAACACGTGCTAATAAGTGAACGACTATTTTCAACTAGAAAATATGAATTAAATAGTCGTTTAAATGAAATATTGTACACATGATGTGCACATATGATGATATGTGACAAAACTTGCAAAAATAGGCTTCAGTTATGAAAATATGGAAAATACAAGTGTCTCAAGTTGCTAGGTGTTCCAAGCTCATGCTAAGATGTCAAAATGAAGAGTTAAGTGGATGACTAATTTTGCCAAATCTCATTTATATACTATTTACTCAAATGACTAAGATATGTTATGTAATGCTATGTATTCATAATGAATAGGAGTATTAGGACTATAAATACTACTTAAGTGTAATGAAAATACTTGCACCATTTGAATACATATATCTGAAGTATTATTTATCTAATTCTATCTCCCTTAAACTTTACTTCCTGTTCTTATATAGTTAACAATGTCTTAATCTCTCTAAAATGCTTAAAGTTCAAAAATAAACATGGTTGAAGCGAAATAATAGAGTTTTCAAGAAAGTGAAGAAATCTCCGGAGGATATCCGTAACATGGTTAAGGTGACGGTTCGTTTGAAGCTTCTTTCTTTTCGTTTCAAGATGACTAATTCGGTGGAGCTTTTGCTTTCTCGTTGGAAGATGCCGACTAGTTTTAGGATCTATGGAGATATTTAATTTCTATTGGTTGTATTCATATAGTTAGGCATAGCAATTGTGGCATGTCACAATTGAGGTAGTGGAAGTTTAAGCTATTGCTTGAGGTTAATGTGGTATTTAGCCACATTCCTTAGTTCTTAAACGTGTTCTGTGATTAATACATCTTTAACGGGGTAATCCCTTTACCCAAAAAAAACATTGTTATGTTATAACACGTTATCAGCACGAAGCTCTAATCAAGGAGATTAAAAGAAGCAAAACAAATATCCACTCTTGTCAAGGTAATTAGTAAAGAAGTTTAAAATGAGTCTCAATGGAGCACAATATCAAGCAAAGGATAAAGATCTATGCATAGCAGATAGTGGTGCCACACACACTATCCTTAAATCTAAAAAATATTTTTTTGAATTATAACCAACAAAAGGAACCATTGATACAATTTCAGGTCCTACAAACTTGATAGACGGAGTGAGAAAAGCTAATGTAGTGTTACCAAATGGTACACAACTCTTGATAGAGAATGCTTTATTTTTCTCAAAATCCAAAAGAAACTTGTTTAAGTTTCAGAAACATGTATCATAATAGATATGATACTCAATCAAGGACTATTGAAACAAGAAATATTTACATATCATAAATGAGAATCAAGTATTGGAAAAACTACCAATGCTCCATTCTGGTTTGCATTATACACATATTGATGTGCCTCAAGCACATATGGTAGTCAAAGAAAAATATTATGACCCTAATATATTCAGCTTATGGCATGACAGGTTAGGCCACCCAGGATCAACAATGACGAAAAAGATAGTCGAAAACACACATGGACATCTACTGAAAGATTAAAAGTTCCCTAAAATAGATAAAGTGCCTCTGTGTACATCTTGCTCTCTTGTAAAACTGATTGCAAGGCCTTCACCACTTAAAGTTGCAAATGAATCACCTATGTTTCTTGAAAGAATTCAAGGTGATATATGTGGCCCAATTCATCCACCATGTGGACCATTTAGATACTTCATGGTTCTAATAGATGCGTCCATCAGATGGTCTCATGTCTCATTATTATCAACTCGTAATGCGACATTTGCAAAATTTATTGCTCAAATTATTAAATAAAGGGCACATTTTCCTAATTATACAGTTAAAAGAGTGAGACTTGATAATGCAGGAGAATTCACATCACATGCTTTTAATGATTATTGCATGTCTGTTGGAATTGTTGTTGAACACCCGATTGCTCATGTTCACACACAAAATGGTTTAGAAGAATCATTAATCAAATGCCTCCAACTAATAGCTAGACCATTAATAATGAGAACTAAACTCCTTGTGTCTATGTGGGGACATGCAATTTTACATGCCACATCATAGATTCGCATGAGACCAAGTGCAAATCATAAATACTGTCATATACAACTTGCTTCTGGCCAAGAACCAAACATTTCCCATCTTAAAGTTTTTGGTTGTGCAGTGTATGTACCCATTGCACCACCACAACGTACAAAAATGTGTCCTCAAAGAAGATTGGGAATTTATGTTGGATATGAAACATCTTCCATCATAAGATATATTGAGCCTTTCACTGGTGACCTATTTACATCACGTTTTGTTGATTGCCACTTTGATGAAGCGGTTTTCCCATAATTAGGGGGAGTAAAGAAAAATCAAGAAAAGGATGTCACTTGGTGTGAACCATCATTGTTATATCTGGATCCTCGAACAAAGCAATGTGAAACCTAGGTTTAAAAGATTGTGCATTGATGACATCAAATAACGTCTATTTTATAGCATCATTTATCCCATATTATTAACCCATTTTGTAAAGTTATTGCAAAGAATTGTTACATAATCGTTTATATTTGAGAATTACAGTAATTATGGAGTAATTGGTGGAACTTAGCAAAAGGCACACATTCTGGAGCTTAAATGAAGATATTTTGAATATTACTATTCTGAAGACCAATACGCCGTATCCATCAAGGAAGATACCACGTATCCGTGCCTGCACTCACCAAAGACCACAAAAGGAATGGAGATCAATACGCCGTATCCAGAGGACTCAATATGCCGTATTCAAAATATGGAATCAATATAATATTCTGGAAGATATCAAACATGGTCCCTACTCCAAGAAATCCCTAATACGCCGTATCAAATACATGGATACACCAAATCTAACCGACTTCCAGACCTTATAAATAGAAAACTCAAAAACGAGTTTTAAGTGTGCTAAATCGTATTCTCGATACCTA